>APFE030238657.1:25847-82389 GCA_000404065.3 Pinus taeda
TTGTTTTCGCTCTTCTCAAAGCAACCCCCCACGTCAAGGACTGGTGGGAAACCTACTGCGAGCAGAAGGATGAAAGCACAGGCTCACTATTTTTAGTTGCACCCACTTGGGATTCATTTCGGGATGCTATCAAGGAGCAGTACTACCCTGTCAAAAGCTACGAGGACAAATACATAAAGTGGATCATGTTGCGGCAAGGAAGGGACTAAGATATGCCAGCGTTCACAAACATTTTTGATACCCTTCGCACACAGTTGGGTATCAAAGATTCTGAGCTACATCTGGTACTCAAATACCGCGGCTACCTACATAGATACATCTAGGAAGAGATGGAGTTCTTTAGCATCTGCTCACTCGGCACAACATACCGATATGCTGTCAAAATTGAGCAAAAGTGCAAACTGAAGAAGCAAGACTTTGGATCTGCAAATCCGAAGCCCAAAGGAGAAAGCCAAGGTGGGTTGACCCAAGACAACCTGTCAAAGCCGTAAGAAAATAACAACACCACGAATTCGAAGAAGGACACAGGAAAGTGGTGTGAGTTCCACAAGAGTCCCACTCATAACACAAGTGAGTGTCGGACCAAGCAGTCGTTGGTGGCCGAGTTGAAGGCTTCCGAATCAAATTCATGTTCTAACCCTGAGCCAGAACGCGACAAGGGGAATGGTAAAGGGAAGCAGATCATTCTTGTGGATCCCATCGCCACTGTTGCCACTGCCAAGATCTAGAAAAATGAGCCCGAAAATCCAAAGGAAGGGGAGCGTCTTTTCCACTCACAGATGTGGGTGAAGGGTTCACCGCTGCAATTCATTGTTGACAGTGGGAGCCATAAGAACCTCATTTCAGCAGAGGTTGTGAAGTGTTTTGGCCTACCGACTACACCACACCCGCGGCTGTACAATATCGGGTGGCTTCATGAAGGACGAGATCTTAAATTTCGCCAACAGTGTCGCCTTCCCTACAACATCAAGCCCTTCACGGACAAGGTATTGTGTGATGTTACACCTCTGGATGTTTGCGATGTACTACTAGGCCAACCATACTTGTGGAGGCGATATGCTGTGTATGAGTCAAGGCCTCGCACTGTCATTATTTCTCTGGATAATTCATTATACAAGATACCGGAGGTAGCCCCACCTACCACCACCTCTTTGATCACTGCCAAGAAAGGCAGCAAGCTCATCTCACAGACTAGGAAATTTATTTTCTGTTTGGTTCACTCCCAAAGTAAGGGGAAGATCGTTGCTACATCCATGACCCCCACCAAGGGTTCCTCCATGCAACAGTAGCAATAGAAGGATACAGTCACGATAGAACACAGGAACAACTTCTCCTCACCCACAAGGGTACCACAAAAGTTTCAAGTGGGCGACAAAATTTGGTTACATCTGCAAAGAGAATGCCTTACCAAAACCCATCAAAAACTCAGACCACTCCGACATGGTCCTTACACCAGTACTGAGGCTACGGAAACAATGCTTTGAAGCACAACATTCCTCCATTCCTTCGCTTGCACCAAGTGTTGAATGTGGACCGTCGTCGACCACGCTTCCCACCATTTCTGGACACATCAGAGATTGCAGAACAGCCCACTAGAGACCTAGGTCAGCAGAAGCTTCCTCATCTCAGGGAGGAACTCAACGCAATGGGGACCATTGCTTCCTAAGGGGGGAGGAATGATCCAGGAGGATGTTGGTGGCCACCCACCTATCCAATTTGGACCCCCACAACTGTCTCTTTCAGTCTTTTTAGTTTCCTAAATTGTAGCACAGTTTACTATTTTTAGCAGTTTTTCGGGTCCTGAACTTCCGAAGCTGTTTTGAGGCCATAAACGACGTTTTTTTGGGAAATCTGGGGCAACATAAGTCAATGGACCAAATGTTGCCTACCCAAAGTGGTAGTGCTCAAATACATCTTTCTAACGAGCTATTGTACGCGCCAAACAGAGATCGTATGCCAAAGTTACCACCCTGGGAAGTTGGTGTACCAATTTACCCAAACGGGGCCCACAGTTTGGCGTTTCATCTTCTAGGGTTAGGTTTTGGAATGTTAAGGGTTTTCCATTTTTTCTCAACAATAAATAGGCTTTCGAGCCTCATTGTAACACAGTTCAGAGGCATGTAGCCACCACATCTCTTCTCATAGATAAGCTACCATCGCCCTAGCTGGTTTATTTCCATTACTGTTTGTAAGCATATTTCAGTATTTTACATTAATGAAATGAAGTATTATTTCCGCTGCATATCTGTGTTTATGGTTATCTCAAAATTTGTTGCGTTCCTGTTTAAGTCCAGATCAGTGGTATCAGAGTGGTATTCTTTTTCTCTGTTTTTCTTTGCATGTCCCCAACGAGGTCGGGATATAAGGAGTTAGGGCTTGAACTGGTCGAACCTTTGCAAGACCAGCCTCACAAATCTCGACAGCCTCCCATGGAAGATGAGAAGAAATACAAGGGGGTAGGAGATCCTATAAAAATCTTGCTCGAAGAAGCCATCGAGCGACAAAGGAACATGATGATGGATAGCTTTGTGCAGATCCTTCAGCGGCTACCCAGAAGCAACGCATCAGCTTCCAGTAGCTACTCTGGAAATGCCACGCACTTTAAGGTACAAGTTAATTTTGAAATCCGCATACTCGAGGGTCAAATAGATGCGGGTGCGGTAGATAAATGGTTGAATCTACTAGCGGGTTATTTTTCTGTTCATGAATTTTCGAGTCGGGGAAAGATTGTTTTCGCTCTTCTCAAAGTAGCCCCCCACGTCAAGGACTAGTGGGAAACCTACTGCAAGCAGAAGGATGAAAGCACAGGCTCACTATTTTTAGCTGCACCCACTTGGGATTCATTTCGGGATGCTTTCAAGGAGCACTACTACCCTCTCAAAAGCTACGAGGACAAATACATATAGTGGACCATGCTACAATAGGGAAGGGACCAAGATGTGCTAGCGTTCACAAACATTTTTCATACCCTTCGCATATAGTTGGGTATCAAATATTCTGAGCTGCATCTGGTACTCAAATACTGCGGCTGCCTACACAGATACATCCAGGAAGAGATGGAGTTCTTGAACATCTCGTCACTCGGCACAACATACCAATACGTTGTCAAAATCGAGCAAAAGTGCAAATAGAAGGAGCAAGACTTTGGATCTGCAAATTCGAAGCCCGAAGGACAAAGCCAAGTCAGGGTGACCCAAGACAACCCGTCGAAGCCACAAGAAAAGAACAACACCACGAAGCCGAAGAAGGACACATGAAAATGGTGTGAGTTCGACAAGAGTCCCACTCATAACACAAGTGAGTGTCGGACCAAGCAGTCGCTGGTGGCCGAGTTGAAGGCTTCCGAATCAGATGCATGTGCTGACCCTGAGCTAGAACCCAAAAAGGGGAATGGTAAAGGGAAGCAGATCATTGATACGGATCCCAATGCCACTATCACCAGTGCCAAGATCCAGAAAAATGAGCCCGAAAATCTAGAGGAAGGGGAGCATCTTTTCCCCTCACAGATGTGGGTGAACGTTTCACCACTACAATTCATTGTTAACAGTGGGAGCCAGAAGAACCTCATTTCAGCAGAGGTTGTGAAGCGGTTGGGCCTACCGACTACACCACACTCGCAGCCATACAATATCGGGTGGCTTCATGAAGGACGAGATCTCAAAGTTCGCTAAGAGTGTCGCCTTCCCTACAGCATCAAGCCCTTCACAGATGAGGTATTGTGTGATGTTACACCTCTAGATGTTTGTGTTGTACTATTAGGTCAGCAATACTTGTGGAGGTGACATGTTGTGTATGAGTCAAGGCCTCGCACCGTCATTATTTCTCTGGATAATTCATTATACAGGATACCAGAGGTAGCCCCACCTACCACCACCTCTTTGATCACTGTCAAGAAAGGCAACAAGCTCATCTCATAGACTAGGAAATTTATTTTCTGTCTGGTTCACTCCCAAAGGAAGGGGAAGATCATTGCTACATCCATGACCCCCACGCAGGGTTCCTCTACGCAGCAGCAGCAGCAAAGGAATACAGTCATGACAGAACATAGGAACAACTTCTCCTCACCCACAGGGGTACCACACAAGCTTCAGGTGGGCAACAAAGTTTGGTTGCATCTGCAGAAAGAACGCCTTACCAGAACCCATCAGAAGCTCAGACCACTCCAACATGGTCCTTACAGCAGTACTAAGACTGTGGGGAACAATGCTTTGGAGCACAGCAATCCTCCATTCCTTCACCTGCACCAAGTGTTCAATGTGGACCGTCGTCGACCGTGCTTCCCACCATTATTGGACACATCAGGCAATGCAGAACAAGTTCAGCAGATGGAGGAACTCAACTCAATGGGGACCATTGCTTCCTAAGGGGGGAGGAATGATCCAGGTGGATGTTGGTGGCCACCCACCTATCCCATTTGGACCCCCACAACTGTCTCTTTCAGTCTTTTCAGTTTTAGAAATTGTAGCACATTTTACTATTTTTAGCAGTTTTTCGGGTCCTGAACTTTCAGAGCCATTTTGAGGCCCTAAACGACATTTTTTGGGAAATCTGGGTCAACATGGGTCCATGGAATGATGTTGCCTACCTAAAGTGGTATTGCTCGGATAGATCTTTCTAATGAGCTATTGTACGTGTCAAACGGAGATTGTATGCCAAAGTTACGACCCCGTGAAGTTGGTGTACCAATTTACCCAAACGGGGCCCACAGTTTGGTGTTTCATCTTCTAGGGTTAGTTTTGGAATGTTAAGGGTTTTCCATTGTTTCTCAACAATAAATAGGCCTTTGAGCCTCATTGTAACACAGTTCAAAGGCATGTAGCCACCACATCTCTTCTTAGAGATAAGCTACCATCGCCCTAGTTGGCTTATTTCCATTACTGTTTGTAAGCATATTTCAATATTTTACATTAACGAAATGAAGTATTATTTCCACTGCATATCTGTGTTTATGATTATCTTTGTAAATTGTTGCTTTCCTGTTTAAGTCCGGATCAGTGGTATCAGAGTGGTCTGCTTTTTCTCTGTTTTTCCTTGCATGTCCCCAACGAGGTCGTGATATAAGGAGTTAGGGCTTGAACTGGTTGAACCTTTGCAAGACCAGCCTCGCAAATCTCGACAGCCTCCCATGGCGGATGAGAAGAAAGAGGAGGGGGCAGGAGATCCTATAAAAATCTTGCTCGAAGAAGCCCTCGAGCGACAAAGGAACGCAATGATGGATAGCTTTGCGCAGATCCTTCAGCGGTTACCCAGAAGCGACGCATCGGCGTCCAGCAGCTACTCTGGAAATGCCACGCCCTTTAAGGTACAAGTTAATTTTGAAATCCCCATATTCGAGGGTCAAATAGACGCGGATGCGGTAGATAAATGGTTAAATCTGCTCGAGGTTTATTTTTCTGTTGATGAATTTTCGAGTCGGGAAAAGATTGTTTTTGCTCTTCTCAAAGCAGCCCCCCACATCAAGGACTGGTGGAAAACCTACTGTGAGCAGAAGGATGAAAGCACAGGCTCACTATTTTCAGTTTCACCCACTTGGGATTCATTTTGGGATGCTATCAAGGAACAGTACTACCCTATCAAAAGGTACGAGGACAAATACATAAAGTGGACCATGTTGCGGTAGGGAAGGGAGCAAGATGTGTCAGCGTTCACAAACATTTTTCATATGCTTCGCACACAGTTGGGTATCAAATATTCTAAGCTGCATCTGGTACTCAAATACTGCGGCTGCCTACACAGATACATCCAGGAAGAGATGGAGTTCTTGAACATTTCCTCACTCGGCACAGCATACCGATACGCTGTCAAAATCGAGCAAAAGTGCAAACAGAAGAAGCAAGACTTTGGATCTGCAAATCTAAAGCCCAAAGGACAAAGCCAAGGCGGGGTGACCCAAGACAACCCGTCGAAGCTGCAAGAAAAGAACAACACCATGAAGCCGAAGAAGGACACAGGAAAGCGGTTTGAGTTCCACAAGAGTCCCACTCATAACACAAGTGAGTGTCGGACCAAGCAGTCGCTGGTGGCCGAGTTGAAGGCTTCCGAATCAGATGCATGTTCTGACCCTGAGCCAAAACCCAACAAGGGGAATGGTAAAGGGAAGTAGATCATTGATATGGATCCTAGCGCCACTGTTGCCATTGCTAAGATCCAGAAAAATGAGCCCGAAAATCCAGAGGAAGGGGAGCGTCTTTTCCACTCACAGATGTGGGTGAAGGGTTCACCGCTGCAATTCATTGTTGACAGTGGGAGCCAGAAGAACCTCATTTCAACAGAGGTCATGAAGTGGTTGGGCCTACTGACTACACCACACCCACAGCCGTACAATATCAGGTGGCTTCATGAAGGATGAGATCTCAAATTTCACCAACAGTGCTGCCTTCCCTACAACATCAAGCCCTTCACAAACGAGGTATTGTGTGATGTTACACCTATGGATGTTTGCAATGTACTATTAGGCCAGCCGTACTTGTGGAGGCGACATGTTGTGTATGAGTCAAGGCCTCGCACTATCATTATTTTTCTAGATAATTCATTATACAGGATACCGGAGGTAGCCCCACCTACCACCACCTCTTTGGTCACTGCCAAGAAAGGTAGAAAATTCATCTCACAGACTAGGAAATTTATTTTCTGTCTGGTTTTCTCCCAAAGTAAGGGGAAGATTGTTGCTACATCCATGACCCCCACCAAGGGTTCCTCCATGCAGCAGCAGCAACAGAAGGATACAGTCATGACAGAACATAGAAACAACTTCTCCTCACCCACAGGGGTACCACTGAAGTTTCAGGTGGGTGACAAAGTTTGGTTACATCTGCAGAGAGAATGCCTTAGCAGAACCCATTAGAAACTTAGACCACTCTGACATGGTCCTTACACCAGTACCGAGGCTACGGGAAACAATGCTTTGAAGCACATTATTCCTCCATTCCTTCGCTTGCACTGAGTGTTCAATGTGGACTGTCATCGACCAAGCTTCCCACCATTTCTGGACACATCAGAGATTGCAGAACAGCTCAGCAGAAGCTTCCTCATCTTAGGGAGGAACTCAATGCAATGGGGACCATTGCTTCCTAAGGGGGGAGGAATGATCCAGGTGGATGTTGGTGGCCACCCACCTATCTCATTTGGACCCCCACAACCGTCTCTTTCAGTCTTTTCAGTTTCATAAATTGTAGCACAGTTTACTATTTTAGCAGTTTTTTGGGTCTTGAACTTCCAAAGCCGTTTTGAGGCCCTAAACGATGTTTTTTGGGAAATTTGGGGCAACATGGGCCTATGGACCGATGTTGCCTACCCAAAGTGGTAGTGCTCGGATAGATATTTCTAACGAGCTATTGTACGCGTCAAACGGAGATCGTATGCCAAATTTACGACCCCGAGAAGTTGGTGTACTAATTTACCCAAACGGGGCCCACAATTTGGTGTTTCATCTTTTAGGGTTAGATTTTGGAATTTTAAGGGTTTTCCATTGTTTCTCAACAATAAATAGGCATTCGAGCCTCATTGTAACACAGTTCAGAGGCATGTAGCCACCACATCTCTTCTCAGAGATAAGCTCACATTGCCCTAGTTGCTTTATTTCCATTACTATTTGTAACCATATTTCAGTATTTTACATTAATGAAATGAAGTATTATTTCCGCCGCATATCTGTGTTTATGGTTATCTCTGTAATTTGTTGCATTCGTGTTTAAGTCCGGATCATTTATTAAAATACCCTATCTCCTTGATTGACAAAACACTAAAAGATTTGACATACCCTTTAGAGATAATTTCCTTTTTGTTCCAAAAATATTGCAACTATACAAGTTCTTGTGGAAGAATTGATGTGGGTATTACTCTATTGGAGAATAACACAAAGATATGATAGTAACCTCAACAATAACATAGAATTGACTATGATATGATAACAATACCAATATATAACATCCTTGACATGCAGTCACAATAAAGTATTGTTAACTACACATTGACATAAATATTCCCTTAAATACATTTCAGATGAGTCATTTCATTTGAAGTTAATGAATATATAACTCCATATTTAAATACTTCTAAGAGTAAATCAAGAAATAAAAAATATCACTTCTTGAAGGAATCGAAGCAAAAAAAGAAGCACAACCTTGAGAAGCATATATATAGTATGAATCCACTATATCAATGAAGCCCACCTCTTAAGACTATTCAATGCAAACATCTCAAGGAATTTTTATTGAAGAGGAATTAAAGCGCCTCTCATACTTGATAAGTTGGAGAACTTGATCTCTATTAGAGTAAACAAGGGAAAGTTTAAGTAAGGCACATATACTTTTATTTTTGCAATGAATCATGAATAGAAGTGATGTAGAGATTCTTAACATTATCGTGCATACATTTGAAATTTCATGAATATAGATGGTATTTATATGGTTTTGCAACTAACAAAATTTGAAGGAGTATACATGATAGGGTTGGATTAATAATTTGCAAATATAGTACCTAAGGTTTATAAACCCTAGTAAGGATTTGATTTAAAATGCCCTAGAAACCCTATATATATGGAAATTGTAGCTCCTGAATTGACATCATGCTAAAATAACTGACATACCCTTTGGAGATAAGTTCCTTCTTGATTCAAAAATCTTGTAACTATGCAAGTTCCTGTGGAAGAATTGATGTGGATATGACGTTACTGAAGCATAACATGAGATATGATAGTGATGTCAATTGTAACCTAGACATGAAAATGATATGATAATAGTACTAGAATATAACAACCTTGACATGTAGTCACAATGAACGATGATTAACTTTAACTTGATAGAAATGTGTCCTTAAATATGAGTCAGGTGAGTCATTTCGTTTGAATTCAACGAATCTATAAATATAGATTTAAAGACTTTCAAGAGTAAAGTATTTTCATCTAGAAAATCATGTGTTGAAGGAAACCGAGAAAGAAAAGAAGCACAACCTTGAGAATAATCTATACAATAAGAATCCATTGTATCAATGAAGCCCATCTATGAAGACTAATCAATGCCAATGTCTCAAGGAATTTCTATGGAAGAGGAATTAAAGCACCTATGGTACTTGATAAGCTGGAGAACCTGACCTCTGCTAGAGTGAACAAGATAAATTTCAAGTAAGGTACACATACTTTTGTTTTTGCAATGCATCATGGGTAGAAGTGATGCAGAGTTTTTTTAACATTGCTTTGCATACATTTTAAAATTTCATGAATAAATATGGCATTTATAAGGTTTTTAACTAACAAAATTTGAAAGAGATACATGATAGGGTTTGCATTAACAATTTTCAAATGTGGTACCTAGGGTTTATGAACCATAGTAAGGATTTGAATTAAAATACCCTAGAATCCTAGATATCTCGAAACCCTAGCTCTTGAATTGGCATCATGCTAAAAGAGCTGACATACCATTTAGAGATAAGTTCCTTCTTGATTAAAAAATCTTGTAACTATGCACATTCATGTGGAAGAATTGATGTGGTTATGAACCTATTGAAGCATAACACAAAGATATAATAGTGACCTCAAACATAACCTAAACATGACATTCATATGATGACATTGCTAGAATTTAACAAACTTGACATGCAATCATAATGAAGTATGGTTAAATACAACTTGACAGAATTGTGACCTTAGTATGAGTTAGATGATTCATTTTGTTTGAGGTCAAGGCATATATAACTCCACCTTTAAAGAATTCCGAGAGTACAAAATTGTCATCTAGAATATCACTTTTGGAAGGAGCCAAAGAAACAAAAGAAACAAAACCTTGAGAAGAATCTATACAATAAGAATCCATTGTCTAAATGAAGCCCAACTATGAAGACTAATCAATGAAAAAGTATCAAGGAATTTCTAAGAGGAATTAAAGCACCTTTGCTACTTGACAAGCTAGAGAACCTAGTCTTTGTTAGAGTAAACAAGGTAAATTCCAAGTAAGGTATGTATACTTTTACATTTTCAATGCATCACAGATAGAAGTAATGTAGATTTTTAACATTCTCTTGCATACATTTGAAAATTGCATAAATAGATATGGTATTTCTAGGGTTTTGCAGCTAACATAATTTGAAATAATATACATGATAGGGTTTGCATCAGGGATTTGCAAATGCAATACCTATGGTTTATGAACCCTAGTAAGGATTTCAATTAAGAGACCCTATAAACATTAGATATTGGAAACCATAGCTCCTCAATTGACATCATGCTAAAAGAGCTAACATAACCTTTAGAGATAAGTTCCTTCTTGATTATACCCTATTATATGTATATTTCAGCGAATTGTACTTGATGGTGATAATTGTAGGCACATAATGAAGGATGTTTTAGTTGAGAAAGTAATATGAGGAGGGAGATCAAAGTAAAACAAGGCTCGTGTTTGATGATGAATATTTGATAATGAAATGGATAAGAATGATCTACAAAATACCAAAATTTAGAAGGAAAGTTTAAATTTGAAGTATGCATTAAAAAGAACCAGGGCCAATTAGAAGGCAATAATTGCACTTACCTTGGATATATTGCAATGTCACTAAGATTATTGACATGTTTTTCTAGGTAGTGCAAGAGAACCCAAATCCAAACACCAAGCTATACAACTACCATCGACACCATAGGGGTTGAAATTAAATAATAAAAGTAAGATTATGTTCACCAAAAACATGGCTATTACACTAGCTCAATCATCACCAATTTAGCACTACATCTTTTTAAGGAAAAGGTAAGATTTTTCATTGAACAATTTTAAATCTCTACAATCAACATTGTTACTAAGGGAACATAGAGTGAGGAACAAGATGAGAAAAATGACAATGCAACAGAAGATAGAGACTCCACAAGAATGTGAGAATGATCAAAAGAATGTTGTAGGTGTTTTAGTGGCTACAAACACCCTCCAAAATTTTGCCTTAGCTTCGTTTTGGAGCCTCCCTACCAACCATCCTTAGAAATATGTCTTGCAATATCAAGTGCATAGGCTTCAATGGAGTTATAGTGGCTTTCCAGCCTGTGTATGTCAACTTTCTTGTCTCCCATCCCAGGCTGCCATTTCGAACTTAGGTAATTTTCTAGCTGAGATGTTCACTTATAAAATTACACAATTCTGGAGAGGAACCAACCTCCCCTCTAGAAATTGTGCAATCCTGATTGGCTACCTACTGGGCTCCACAATTGTGCAATCCATCTAGGCAGCCTTCCCTCAGAAAATAGTGCAAACCAACCCGACTCTGAGCTTTAACCCAGAAATTGCACAATTCTAGGAGGTAGTGACTTGTTGACCCTAGAAATTGTGTAATTCCTGAGGGACAACCAGTCCTTCTCAGCCCATAAACTATGAAAATCCCTTTCCCAAGCTTGCAAACTGCTGTATGTTCCTTCAAGTTGACAGGTCCCATCCGGGACTGAGAAATCTTGATTTTCATGCATGGGATGCTTTTCCTGAAATAGAAAAAAAACAACATGCAAAAAGCATCCCTAGATTTTAGTGATCTATTTTTAGCAGCTGGAGGTTACATGCAAATGTCGTTTTAAAAACTTCCCTCCAAGTATCGTTTTTTCCCAGTTTTGTGGCATGCACGTCATAAGCCTCAAACTTATTTATTTGATGCATCATATACTTGGTTTTCTTGAATGCCTTCTATCCTTTTAATGTATATTAGCTTGTAAATGCATCGTTTTAGTTTTTATTTGCATCTCGTTGCTATCGCATGCATGACACTATTTTGTGCTTACGATCGCCAATGCGACGACTCATTTCACACACATGCATGCGTTCCTATTTTATAAATCCTTCATTCACTATTTGCATGCATGATCATTCACTCTTGATTACACTTAGTCTCACCATGCATTCAAACCCTTTCATGTTTTCAATCGCCCGTCAATGGTTCTGAGCTGCCTTGGCCCAGACCTTGCCTTGCCCATACAACAATGCACATTCATGGAAGTGAAGGCTCTGCCTTCCCTCTAGAAACTATGCAAATCTGGCTGGCACCAACCTCCAGGCTTGTAGTGTGCAATTCTCGGAGGCAGGGCCCTGCTGACCCCGAAAATTACGCAATGCAGTCTCTGGGCTTGCATGTCCTTGCTAATTGAGACTAAGCATTGCTCAGTTTCAGTCATCAATAGGTAGGTTGTAATGTGCATTGAGAAGTTCCAGCAGTCAATCATCCTCCTGACACCTTGGACTGTGCCTTGCATGGTTTTGGAAGTCAATATCGTAGCCTCCCGATGAAAATTGCGTAATCTTTACTGCTAGTCACCCAAGTGTGTTGCATGTCAGTCGTCATATTTGTTTTGATTTTCAACTGACAGATTACTTTCCATGAGTGTCGTTATGTCTCCAAGTATAATAGGTGTTCATCCATCTCTCAGCAGTACAGGTATAATCGCCTCCAAGAGAGCAGGGTCAAAGGACATCGTTCGAAGTGAAACTGGAGATGCAGTTCAACAAGTGTCTATTAGCTTGCCCATTTACAGAGACACCAAGCTGGTCATAGATAGAGACATCAAGATGAAATGGTATGATATCAATAATACATTCTCAAGAACATTTGAGGAATATATGGAAGACCACAGGGTCTATGTTAACATCCAAAAATCTAGCTTGTACTGGATTGCATGCAGGTATCCCGTGTTTCCATGTGTGGACATAATACATTAGATTGTCTCACACACTGATCCTAAGATGATGATGTTGAGCAGTGTCAGCAGGACAAATCTTTCTACCTTCAGGGTGAAGGACTATTAGGAGATGTATCACTTGCCACAACCGACGATCACAATGGAGAAACCCTTCAGCACACACATCACGACAAACTCTAGAGATATATTGAAGAGTTGGGTGAAAGATCCATCCAGGTTTACGACAACATCTAGTCTGGTTTACAAGATGAAGATATTGCGAGAGGCATATCAGTACTTGGTCATCTTTTCATGTTGCTTAGGCACCCAAGAGAGCACAGAGACCTTCCTACAGAGATGGGTGGTTGTGTTGGACCAAGTGGCCAGCGAAGGAAGGCCATGTAATTGGTCTGACATGTTGTCTCTCAGGTTGAAGGAACAGGTAACAGAAGCCCGACATCCACCCAAATTTCAGCAAACAGAGATATATATTTCTGCTTATATTCTAGATGTAATCTATGCCTGTAAGTAGTTACCAGGCTTGAATTGGGTATGAACACCTTTAGAAACCGTTGTGCACACTTATTGCAGATTGTTCTCTGAATGCAGCTTGTGCAGAGTCATCTCATAGTTTTCATACCACTTTGTCACCCCGATGTACAAAATGATATTTGAGCAGGATCCATCTTGCATGTTGTAGGCGGCAATGGAGGCATTGATCAACATAGAAGATTGGTATGCCTCACCCCTTGGCACCTTCATACAGATGTACAACGTGTAGAAGCCTCTGCATGTTTTACCAAAGTTTTCCATGGACAAATTCGTCATGTAACAAGTGTCGTATCACATATCGATAGGGTTGTTAGCTATATTTCATAGGAAGAATAAGGCACCTTGGTCCACTCTTCCTCTGCATATCAGGTTTTACAAAATATGGAATCTCAAGCACGCTGATGCCGAGATGGAAGAGTTCAAAAGATTCACTTTCAGCACTAGAAGTTTTAATCTGTACAACCCGCATTGATTTGTAAAGGACCACTAAGTGAGAGTGCAATTTCCGTGGATCCACGGGACATGTCATTGGCTTGAGGAAGACCCATGGAGATATTGTCACAAATTATAAAGGCTCAATGAACCAGTCGGCATAGCCATGGAATGGTTAGCAAAGAAGCATCTCAGAGAGCACCATCATTAGTAGTAGTGGAGGGTAACATACCTGCGCATGACAAAGGCAAGAGAAAGGTTGTCGACATCGCAGAGGCAAAACATTTCCGAAATTTCAAAGAAGATCCACTCATGATGAAAGAAGCTTTAGAGATTGAGGCTAAGAGGCGACAATGAGACAAGAGGAAAAGGCAAAGGTAAAGAGATAAATGGAGGACGGAGGAAACAAAAAAGGACCTGCAAGAGTTGAAGCAACAACTCTAGGAAGAATAGGAGTTGCACAGAAGAGAGAAGGAAGCACAATAGGGACAAAGACAACAAGAGGCACAACATGCATAGATTGAAGAAATTGCGCCCATACAGGTTATAGACCTATCCGAGCAGTTGGCACAGAGTAGATAGGGTGAGCAGTCGTAGGAGCAGGACTTAGCTTAAGAGATTGAACAGATGTTAGAGCATATGGATATAGATGTGGTACAACCAGAGTTTGAATAGGATATTGACCTCATTCCTCATAACCAAGAGGTCACCCCACCAGCTTCACCAGATCCAGAAGCAGAGCAAGTCACAAGTGATCAACGAGACATAGAGATCCTTGAAGACAATCTGGAAGTAGAAATGCACAACATATCTTTCGACGAGTCGCAACACATAGTTTTGCAGTCAGGCAGAGTGCCTAATCTAGATGTCCACACATCTCCTGCGCAGTTTGAAGATCAAGTGATCATATCTGATGTGCACAAGTATCCAACATCATTGGCTGATGCTACTAGAACATATGTTTAGGTCGCCAGCTCGAGTGTTCAATTCTTAATAATAAAGAATGAGCGCATGGCCAAGGAGTTACAAGTAGCCAAGAAGGGAGGAGAACAGGTTACATCATCTACCAAAGCAGAGTTGAAGAGAGTGATACTAGATGAAGTATCATCCCTCGAATCAATCATGTGAATTTTGTATTCTAGATTCAACACCATGCATAAGGCAGTTGTCCATCTCAACAGTTGGCAACAACGATGTGCTAGGAGAGCACACATCTTGTCAAATATGCAAAATGTTGTTGAATGCATGCAAACATGGACAATGAGGTACAAATGATCCCCATTTCACTTAACAAAGATGATTAAGACCAAGGCAGTAGAGTTTAAGGCACACATCTGGAGTCAAATTCAGAACTATGAGAAACTCCCACAGCGCATCACCAGTTTTCAAGCTTCACATGCATGGGTGTTCAGAAGCATGGATGTCATTGTGTGCACACACAAAATCCCATCTATTGGCACACTCACCTAGGTGAAGTCAAATAACTAAGTCCAAATGGAGCTGGACATGTACTTTGATGAGTTGATGTGTGTAGCCACCAACACAGACTTGGAGATCAGTGGAGACACTATACATAAGCATGTCGTTGGTCTGGCTACACTCAAGACTATGATGTACACGTTATCTGACAAGTTGGATAAAGGTACTAGATCAGTGTACCCAAATGCAATGGAGGCAATAATTCTCTCTCAGCAGGATGTCACCATTGACCACATGCACACCATCAGGGACTACCAAGCTTGGCATCATTTCGCCACCGTCGATCATCACGAGGATGTCAAAGAGTTGGTCTTTCCACAATTGTCTGAATCTTATTAGTGTCTTGCATGGCTTGCTCAAGCCTATTTTGTCTCACATGGGTACATGTGTAGATTATAATGTAACATCTTGTAAAAGTGAAAGACGAAGTGTTGATTGTCAAATGTAATAGTCATGTAGTAGTTGAAGAGTCATGAGCACAGGTGAAGAGTCACAAAGGGGAATGTCAAAGGTCACCCCACCCTTTTCTATTTATAGAACATCATAACGCATTGTACAAGATTTTGGGAGGAAGCTTCCTATAGGTGTATCTTAGAGAAATATTGGAGTGTATTGCAATGAGCCTTGGCTTCTACACAATGCAGAGCTAGTACATCTCTTTGGAGGAGCAGGCTGCAGTGACTGTAACGTTCTGTCGTTGGAACTAGTTGTTGGTCATGGTTGTACTATATGATTGGGTATTTCAGTTTTCTTGGTTACTCTAATGATATATGTAGTTTTTTGCTTATGCATGTATTTATGGAATCTTTCTATATATGTATGTATGAATCTTATTGAGATGTGATGTTGGTTTAGCCATCACTTTGGATCGTTGGTTCACCTATCTTCCAGCCTGTGATGTTGGTTTAGCCATCACTTTGGATCATTAGTTCACCTGCCTTCTAGACTGTGATGTATATTTTCTTGTGTGTCCCCTTCCAAGCCATGTGTTTCTGCAGGTTTCCAAGGGGCGCACTCATTCCCCTTTCCATGTGTCAGAACCCTTCATGCACATTCCTTGGCTTGCTGCACTAGTCACACCCTTGCTACCAACAAGGAAATCCTTCTTGCCTCTACACGCAACCATGGTCAAGGCAATACCATACGACCCACTACTAGGACTCCTAAACCAAATGGTCTGAGGTCTAGTTGGAACTTCTTACCGAGGAAATCCCCTGACATGTTGTCGGGTTCAACATTGTCAACATTTCTGGAACTAGACGGAGGGCCAAATGACAAGATGTGTCCTCTCATCCTATTTTGAATATTCACATATCCATCATGGATACTGTTAGACTCATCCCTCCGTGATGTTTCTCCAATGCTGAACAATTGGACATGACGAGGGCATTTTTTTATCTCTTATCAGAATTCACGTATGATGGTGAATGTGAAGTGGCCTGGCCTGAGTAGTTGCAAGAATTATTTCCATTTCTTGATGATGCACATGAGTTCTACGTAGATGAGTTCATCTTGTTTCTTTCACACACACTTCGTGAATCCCCACAACGATGGTGCAGCAGCCTGCCACTCGACAACATGCACTCATTTGAGCCATTTTATGATCTCATTGAATCTACTTTCCATCATTTTGATCCAGAATCTCTTGAAAAGAAATTGTTAAAAAAATGGAAGACTCCGCAAGAATCACCTATGGATTTTTGGCAATGCTTCTATGTGATGTAGTTTGAAGCTCCAAAAATCCAGATGAAGTTTCAATTCCTTGGGATAGATGCGAATACTAGCTTAACAAATCAGCCAATCCCAAGATGTTGTTGAAGTTCAAAGCCCTCTTAGCATACTTCTGTGATGGAGTTGTGCAATCACAGAAGGACACAGCCACTGTCACAAGTGATTCTCTATCATCCCCTCATCAAACAACTTCACCACTGCAGAGTGATGTTGGAGAACATGCACACATGTTTGTTCAATTGTCACATCCTCCCAACATCACTTCTCTCAATTTTCACGCAGATTTGGTTGCAAAGCCCATGGGTTTTCACATGCATTTGTTATGACAACCTCTGTCTTCGTGTTCTACTAATCCTCTAGATTGCATTATCTTGTGTTCTTTTGTTCTAGACTCTACACCTGCTATGAATGAGGATCAATCCATCAATGGAGTTGGTGTTGCAAAACCAACCTGCGTTATCATTCGTGATGAGTATGATTGGGAACCTGAAGATCAACCCACAATGAAGGATGATCTCCTTTTGTCTACGCCTCCTCCTCTTTTTTCAGACATCTTTGGTGATTCTACTATCTCTGATATTCCTTGTGTAAATCCACCAACGAATGCACCTAATGTTGGTCATTCAAAAAACACACCAGATGTTAGTCCATCATTCGACAGCGGGGATGAAATATTCTTCATTGCAAATCCACTTGATTCTTCATCTTATTTTTCCGGAAACACAGAGGGTGGTCATTCTTTCTTCTCATCTACCCACTCCGTTTGATTTATCTCATCATGAGGATGCTGAAGAAATAATTGACTTGTATGATCATGGTTGTCGTGATTTGTGCACTCTCGTATTTGATCACAACATTGGTTCTGTTAGTGCCTAAATTTACGTCAGGCTGAGAAAGGTAGGATCTAGGATAACATCAAACCATGCTTAACCTGGTAGCTAGCCCTATCAGGTCGGGAGAGGGCTCTCTCCTTATCAATCTCAACAAAATATGATCAATTAGGGCTTGAGATAACTGATGTGAATACTGATCTTAGGCTAGGTATGTGTGCAGAAGAGTTTGATTGAATTTGATGATGTTTTGTTGGCTCAAACGTGAAAGGCAGATTTGGGTTTGGGGAATGAGGCTCAGTTTTGCAAAGATCTCTATGGGGTAAGGTAGGCAAATGGTTTGGTACTTCAAATTGAATGAGATGGGAGCTTTTATATAGGTGAGGAGTTGAAGAGGGCAAGAAAAACTCAGGGATCCTCTTCAAACAACTGAAAACATAAATAACTAAACAAACCCTAGGTACAACACTACAAATCAATGAATTCTACCTTTAATATTGTTTGATTTAGTTAAGATGAAGAAAAGAGAGATGATGGCATACATAAAACACATGTAACTTAGAATTACAAAAGGAAACATAATACCAAAGCAAAATGCCACATGAATTCCATAAAGTGCTGCAAACCCTGGTCTATTCCTTAGCCAAACTGTTGAAATGTGTATACAATGAAGCTCCAAGCTTTCCCAAAAGTCCAACCATGCTAATGAATGAAAAGTTACAAGATATAGGAAACCAACAAGTCATCCTAGCCTCTAGGGGTTTAGCTCATAAGTTTAGGAGTTGTTCCAACAAATTCTAAACTGAGAACTAAAAAGTAGGAAGTGGAACACCTTACCTCTAAAAACTAGGGAACTGATTCATTCAGTTGCAAACTACCTTTTCATGGATGAACCTACCTCTATGAGTGAAAATTTAGCATAATTACATCAAAATCCATCAAGTCACATTAAATTAGATCATGAGTTTGAGAATTAGAAAGAGAAAAGTCAAACTATCAAGAAACTAGGCGAAAAATAGAGTATTTTGGTCAAACTGAGCAAAATTCCTCCAATGCGCTGCGCTAATTTCCCTATGCGTAGCGTCTTTTTGTAGTTGCTTTTGGAGGCCTTTATAGTGTCCAAATTTGCTCCAAGTGTGCTTTTTGGAAATGTCTACCTATCTACTTTCTAGAACAAGTGGAATGTTTGAATTTGGCCTCCATTTGCCCCTCCAAGGCTGAGTTCTCCCAACACTGCCTCCTGTGTGTCCAAAAAGGGGCAAAAAGGTCATTTTTTAGGTGTTTTTGACCTTTTTGGAAGCTCAAAACCTGTCAAAATTTCTTGGCCATTTGTGGGCATGCATATTTTTCCATGAAAAATCTAAAAATGCTAAGTTTTCCTCAAAAGGAGGCCCCCATCAAAAGCGAGCGCCAGGTGGCGCAGTGCATTGGGTAGAAAAACCTATTTTTTGGCCCAAAAATTCCAAAATTGCAAATAGCGTCCCAAATTTTTTTAAATTTGGGCTGAGTGTCCTCCATTAAGTGCTATGTTGAGCTAAGGAAGCCTCAGCCATATCTGAAGTCTATCTTTCTCTTTTCGCTTCTTCGATGCCTTGTTCAACTTGGCCTTCAAGTTCTTGATTCTTACCTTGCAACTTTTGTTTCTCGCCAAGTAATGGTGGGCCTTGTGCCTCAACATAGTTTTCTTCGTATTGGCCTTCTCTAGCAACTTTTCCAAGTGGATATTTTCTCTCTCAAGCCAAGACTCATGATGAGCATTGATTTCTTGTTCAAGTGGTGTGAGCTTCACTTTCCTCCTATTGGGAGCTTGCCAGTTTTCTTGTATTGTTTGTAGCTCCATAATGATTTGTTGATCCTCTAGTTGTTTGTTTATTTGCTCCAGATATTTTATTATCCACTTGGATCTTTCTAGGTTGAGGGAAAAATTATTAATGTCCGGTTTTTGCTCTTGAATGATCTCCTTGAGCTTTGATCTTTGTGGGCCCAAATCGGTGTCATCATCCTAAATGAGAATAAAATCTATCTCCTGCCCTCCTCAAGGTTCCTCATCATGTAATGGCCACTTGCCCTTGTCCTGAACCTACTCTGGTGATGGAGGAAGCGAGACCCCTTCCACCTTGGGTGGAAATAATACTCGCTTTGTTGCTGCAAACAACCTTCTAGTGCCCTTTTGGTAGGTGATAAACATTGGCACACTAGCGGTTTGTGTCTCATGAATCTCTTGCTGATGTGAAGGCCCTCCTGCCTCATGAAAAACTGTTGGGGGTACTTGAGGACCTGTGAAGACCTCATGTGAAATGAAATCTTCCCATGAGATGTTTTGTAAACCAAGCTGATGCAAGACCACAATTTTGATTAGTGCAAAATGATATATGCTATTATACTGCTACTGAGGAGACTTCCTTTGCACTAGGGTGGTCATCTTATCAATGTTTTGACAAATAAAATAGGGGAGATTCATCATTCTCACCCTAGTGAAGTGCATCAACAATCTGATATGATAGGCATACAGGCGAGAAAATTGGCCCTCACAGCTGAAATACTTAATTATGAGTTTCATCAAGGGAGCATATGAGTCTTTTATATACCGGAAGGGAAAAACTCTACTGAGATGTCTCTAATAACTAGCCTTGATGTAAGGCTCATACTGTTCTCTGTCAATCTGCTACCTTTTATTCCACTGCTCACCCACATTTGGAGTGCCAGTTGCTAGAGAAATAGACTCTGGTGTCAAGGTGAATGTCACACCTGCTAGAGTGACTTGGCCATTATGAAGATGGAGCACAAACAACCTGGCCAACTCATGATGGTACTCGACTCTCTCTACCATCTCACAAAACTGATAACAGGATTGGTGTTGAAAGCATGTGACAGCAAGAGGGCGGGCCTGCAGCTCAGCAAGTGAAGTAGGCTCCTCTCGTATATGTTTACCACCTTTGTGTGGTCTCCTTGGTGCATGCATTTCTGTAGGAGAATCACTATGTGTCTCCTCATCTTCGTCATAGGAAGGATCAGATTCCATGTTTGCCAAATGTTTGAGTTCTCTTAGATGAGTATGAAGAGATTTAAGGTGTCTTTAGTTTTCTGCTAGAAAGGATGAGAATGCATGAGGGACTATGGAAAGAAAGTGTATGAGGGTGTTGAAAGTGTTTTTGGAATGTTTGCTGATAGGATTTTGGGGAATAGAAGGGTTTTAGGGACAATAATTAGACTTTGGGATAGCAATTAGGGTTTAGGAATTTGTAGCTAGGGTTTGGGATAGTGGGAGTTAGGGATAAGAGGTTAGTGAATTTAGGGATATGGGTATTAGGGAATGAGTTGATGAAACTGGAAAATAAATCAAAGAATCAAAGAGTGAGGGAGTGATGGAGTCGACTTGGCAACAAAAACAAAAACTGTAAACCCTAAGCAATTGCGTTTTGAGAAAAAATTGCAAGGAGGTGGGGTTTCAAGATTTTCTCACTAAATCACCATAAAAATCTAGAGGAACTCATTCACTGACAGTGGAAGAATGCTAGACTTACTTGGACAGGTGGCAATCAAGCAAATTTGGCAGTTGGATGAGTTTCGTGGGTGAAATCAGGCTTGAAGCCCTATGCACCATGCCACAAATCCAACGTTCCACGCCACTCCAATGCACTGTGCCAGTGTATTTTTTTCACTGTGGAGGGTGGCCCAATGCGCCGCACCAGCTCTATGCGCTGTGCCCACTACCTAGTGCACCGCACCCCTGAAACTTGCATAGTTTGCTGCAATTTGCCTTCTCTTCTCCAATAAGACATTTCTCTTATTTCCTCTTTCTCCTTTAGATGCAAATGAGCTCCTTGAACATGAACAATGATTTATATACAAAATATTTTAATTTTTCACTCATAAAACCCACTTTTGTAATGTTTGCATTTGACATTGCTTTTCAAACTCTGTTTTTAGGGAGTTTGCTTTATTTTTTGGCTTTGATGAACTGCATGATTTGACTTTTTGTTTGCCTTGCAGGTGATGGAGATGCTAAATCTTGGCAAGGTGACTAGGGTTTCCACTGAAACTATTACATATGAAAAAACTAAAATTACATCAAATTTATACATAAAAACATAAAAAAACTATGTTTTTCCTCAAAATAAGGGTTTGAGAAAAAATCAGTCTCTGAGCACGTGATTATTGAAATTATTGGTCCTGGAACTTTATTTGACCTCCTCATGCACTTGCTAGCTGTTATTAAGCATTTTGAAGACCTTATTGATGAAACCCTAGACCTAATGAGACTAAAAACCCTAAAAATGACTCTTGCAAATGAAATGAAATAAAAATGACAGCAAATGATCTGTACATGTGCAAACAGGCTAGCAGATGAAAAGCACGAGGGAAATTAACAAAGAACCACTACCATCAGATGATCCATGACCTAATGGAATGCAGCTGATCGGATGAGACACCTAAAATGCATGCAAAAAGAGAATTTTGATCACTGATGGAGGGATGAAGATACTGACACTAATAGGTTCTATCATTGTTGATCCTTCAAAGCCACCTATTTATGATGATCTATCTATCAATAAAGTTGAAACCCCCCAGACTGTTGAGGAACTTTAGCCAAAGCTGATGAATGTCAAGCCCTCACTGTCCTGAGGTTCATCTTACTTCTGGTCAGGAAATTTTTGAAACACCCAAGGCTCCTCATCACTCATCTATATGAATTAAAGAACAACCCCACATAAAGATTTCGCTTCCCCCACATGAACTACATGATATCATCGCTCATGCAATGCAGGAACCTTACACAGTAAGCACACTTGCGTGATGCAATTTTTCTTTGTTTCTCTCGTTTGTGTGCATATCATAGTCAATAGAATGCGTATGCTTAACATCTGGACACAGTGTAGCACAACAATGTGGTAATTCTGGGATTGCGTGTCATGCACTTACACTCTTTTATGTTTTGTGGACGCATTTAAAATCGGGGTGTGTTTGTATTCATTTTTATATATTTCATGTTTTTGTTTCACACGGAAGTCATGTTCGCAAACCATGCCTTCACCAACATGAGTCGACCAATGAGCCAATGGATGCATTGAAAATATCACTTCACGTGATCAGGCCTATTAGAGTCAGTATTTTCATACTGCCATCAGTGGTCAAAACTCCTCTTTTATATCATATCAGTGTCCCATGTTGAAATTTTTATCATTCCACCTAGGTCATCATGTAAAACTTTACTCACTGATGGTAGCCCAAGTTGAAACCCGATCCCCTCTCAAAAATAAAAAAATTGTTGGCCCACCTTCATGTGTCTTGTTGCGCATACATTAAATATAAAAGCTCATTTCATCAGGTTTTGTGTCAGTCAATTCCACATGAAGTCTAGTCATTCAAGGTCCCATTAGATCACTAGGTTTTATTTTCCAAGGTACAATAAAACACCATTTCACTGCATGAGGCCAGAAAATTATGAGAGAGAAGCAAATGAAATCCCTTTTCAGTTAGATAAGGGTTTACAAGCATGTAACCATGGTTGTTAAAATTCCAATTTGGATTTTAAGAAAGAAATTCATTCCAGTTTGTAATTTTATTTAACAAAAACAGATATGTAGTCCTATTTTTTATATTTATGTAATTTCATGTAATTATATGTAATAAGTGACTTTTCTCAAGATGTCAACTTAGTTCCAAAATGCCAAAATACCAAAGTCAAAGGTCAAAGTATTCCAATGTATATCAAGTGATCAATGTTGGCATTATGATACATATGTTGTACTTGATGGCAACCGACTCATCTCAAATGATAAATTATAGTGAAGCAAAGTTCACGCACTTTCATGAAGAGAAAAATTTATTTCATGTAGAGAAAAGTTCACGCACTTTTATGCGGAGAAAATTTTATTTCATGTAAAAAGTTCACGCACTTTTATGTGGAGAAAAGTTTATTTCATGTGGAGAAAAGTTCATGCACTTTTATGCAGAGAAAAGTTTATTTCATGTGGAGAAAAATTTCACGCACTTTTATTCGGAGAAAAGTTTATTTCATGAAGAAAAAAAGAAAAAAAAAGTTCACGCACTTTTATGTGGAGAAAAAGTTTATTTCATGTGGAGAAAATTTCATGCACTTTTATATGGAGAAAAAGTTTATTTCATGTGGAGAAAATTTCACGCACTTTTATGTGGAGAAAAAGTTTATTTCATGTGGAGAAAAGTTCATGCACTTTCATGGTTGGTTCATGGTATTGGTTTGACAGTTTTTGATCCTATGGTTTTGGTCCGTGGTATTGCATCCAAAAGTGTTGATCCCAAGTATTGGGTTCATGATATTGTGTTATTATGGTTTTGGACCGTGGTATTGTGAGAGGCCTAAGACTATAAAAGGGGAAGGAGATCATTTGGCAAATGATTATCTGAATTGTTATTGAATATTTGATAAAGTGCTAAATCTGGAATACTGTGATTGGGTTATGGTGTAGATATGGATTTGAATAAAGAAGGAACCTGAGCGCAAGGAGAAGGATAAGTTCTATTGATGGGTCTTAATCTTTAAGCTTGAATGATAGTATTTTTTGTTATGGGTTTAGATTTGGTGTGTGGTTACAGTTGCTCTGATTTGGATACAGCTGTCAGAGAAGTGTCTACTTGATTCAGTGCTAATTGGTGAAAAGGAGATTGTTTGATGCAGAAATTCTTGATGATTGATTGATGTTCATGGATCCATTCTGAAAATTTATGAAAGGTGGTCCCTGGAAGAAAGAGAAGGTTGTAACCTTCTGTAGGCCAGCACCTACATACTAGTATCTTGGCTAGTGCAAGAGCTAAGGGGGTTGTAGCTCCCTTCCAGGAGAGTCTGGAAAATGAGAAAGGGCTGTAGCTCTCTGCAGGTTGCAGCCTGCGTACTGGTAAAGGACTGCACCAGTACAATTGTAAAAAGAAGTTTCTAATTGAAAGAAGAAAGAGACATATTGCAGCAGGAGGTTTTCACCCACATTGGGTTTCCACCTTATATCATGGTGTTCATGTGTGTGGCTTATGTGTGATGATCTGTTCTATTTTACTGCACCTATTTACTATTAATATGGTTGATAATGTTCTAATGCACTCATTAAGGATCAACTAACTGAATCATAAGAAGTTGTGGAAGTAGCATATATGAATCTGAATATGGAATTGAAAAAGTTTTATTGATGTGATAATACTGATTCACCCCCCTCTCAGTATTATTTCCAACAATTGGTATCAGAGCAGGTCCTTCAGAAGAAGCTTGATCGCTTGAAGGAAGATCTTTCATCATGAGCAAGTACGAGAGGGAAGCATCAATCAGGCCACCGATTTTTGATGGGACAATCTTCGTATACTGGAAGGTAAGAGTTACTGCCTATCTTCAATCTCTTGGTACTGAAGTTTGGGATATCATAGATACAGGGTATACTTTTCCATCAGCAACTCCTACAGATCCGGCTGAGAAGAAGAAATATGAAACAAATGCAAAGGCGGTCAATACTCTTCTAGGATGTCTATCTCAATCAAAATTCGTGAAGGTTATGCAGTTTAAATCCGCAAAGGAAATATGGGACAAGATTGTTTTGAGGTATGAAGGAGATGATGAGGTAAAACGAGCAAAACTTCAAACCCTCAGGATTCAGTATGAAAATCTCAAGACGTATAATGATAAAAGTGTGGCTAATTATTTTCTTCGTGTAGATGAGATTGTTAATTGTATGAAAAACTTGGGTGAAGAAATAAAAGAGGCTGTTGTGGTTGAAAAGTTCTAAGATCTTTGTCCTCTAGATTTGAATCTAAATTTTCTGCTATAGAAGAAAAGGAGAATCTACAAAACCTTAAAATGTCTCAGCTGCACGGAATTCTAACTGCTTATGAAATGAGGAAAGGAGGTTCGTCAGACAGGAGAGTAGCTGCCTTCAAGGCTTCAGGCAAAGGAGAGTACTATGAGTCAGGACACGTGTCAGAAGAAGAAGAAGAATCAAATTTTGTCAGAAATCTTCAACGGGGTACTGGAAGATTCAGAGGTAAGTTACCTTTCAAATGTTTTGCTTGTGGAAGAGTAGGTCACTATGCTGCCAAATGTCCTCATAAGAATAAGATTGACAAGGGGAAGGAACCTGTTAGATGGAACAAGAAACATAATGCAAATAAGAAAAGCTATTACACTCATGAAGATAGTGATGAACTATCAAATAACGATGAAGATGAACAAGGTAATCACTATAAACTTTTAATGGCCTTTGAAGATGATGATTACATGGATGCTATAGATGTGGATGGTTTTTATGAAGAGATTTCTAGACTCAAAATATGTTTAGAAGAAAAGAATGTGATCATTGATACTCTGCAATGTCAACTTGATGAAAAGAAAAAATTCTTGAGAAGTTAGAATGTGAAATTGTTGGCCTTAGAAAAGAAATTGAGAAAACAAAGGCCCTTAATCTTAAATTTGTTAAAGGATCTGAAACTCTGGATGAGATTATCAATGCACAGCGTTCCCCTCTAATCAAGACAGGTATGGGGTATAATGGAGAAGCATCTCAAGCTTCCACCTCCAAAAGTTATCTTGATGCAGCAAGAAGGAGTGAGCAAAGGCCTAATTGAAATCATCTGGTAAATCAGGGACAATCTTCCTCAAGAACAAATAAAGACTATCAAGAAAATCGAGGGCATGCTACCTTAAGGACAAACAGAAGCTACAACTAGCCACAGGTAAAATCTTCCCAATTTTCTTCAAGAATAGAAGTCAGTAGAAACTATAATCGGTTGGAGGATAGTCGCAGGAATTTCTTCAATGGCAAATGTTTCTCTTGCCATAATTTTGGTCACAAAGCAGTTCAATGTGTTGCCTATAAAAAAATCATGAGTAGAGAAGCTCAAAAACAAAGAAGTATGCCTGCAATCATGAAGAGGACCTATAACAACTTTTCCGCCCTTGATAGTGAAATTGAATGCTCTATTTGTAATAATTTTGGTCATGAAAATTCTGAATGCAGGAGTAGGATTTGGAAGACAACTCAGAAGGAACAAACCTCAAGTGCCAAAACATGGAGAATGAAGGAACCACAACCAGAAAGATGTGGGATAGCTTTATATGCGGAAGGATAGGAAAATCAATGGTCATCGACAACAGATGTTCGAAGCATATGACAGGTGATAAAGAAAAACTTGAATCATATACTGCTTTAGAAAAGGGAAAGGAAGTTTCTTTTGGAAATGATACCCCTGCAGCCATAAAAGGAAAAGGCATTGCTCAGTTGAAAGAGAAGGTCAAAGCTGGACATGTTTTATGTTGATGGATTGAAGCATAATTTATTAAGTTTCAGTCAGATGTGCGATAATGGAACCGAGTTAATATTTCGATCATATGGGTGTAGTGTTCGTGATCTTGATACAAGAAGAACAATAATCAAAGGCAGAAGAACTCCAAATAATCTATACATATTCGAAGAAGGAGAACAACAATGTTATTTGAGCAAGAATGATGAACACTGGTTATGGCACCAGAGGTTGGGGCATCTAAGCTTTTCACAAATAAGGAAAGCATGCAAATACTAGGCAGTCCGTGGTCTTCCAGACATCAAAATTCCAGACAACCCCAAATGTAAATCATGTCAGTTTGGGAAGAAAACCAGAACTAACTTCCCTGAGAAGGAAGGATCAGCAAGCAGGCCTCTTGAGCTAGTCCATACATAAGTATGTGGTCCATTTAGGACAAGGTCACCTTGAGGACAAGAATACTTTATATTATTCATTGACGATTTCTCCAGGATGGTTTGGTTAGGACTTATGAAGCACAAGGACAAAGCATTCGAAAAATTCCAATCCTTCAAAGCCTTGGTTGAAATGAATCAGAATACAAAATTAAGTGCCTTAGGTTCGACAGAGGTGGGGAGTTTACCTCAAATGAATTTTTTGATTTCTGTGAAGAACATGGAATAAGAAGGGATTTCTCTACAGCTAGGACTGCTTAGCAAAATGGAATGGTGGAAAGAATGAACAGAACAGTCCAACAAATGGCTCGTGCTATGCTTGATGAGTCCGAAACTCCCGCAACCTTCTGGGGTGAAGCTGCATATGCTGCGGTTGTTATTCTCAAAAAAACAAATGTCCGAGTGAACATCACTCAAACTCCGCATGAGCTCTGGTGTGAGACTCCCTCGGTAAAGCATTTCAAAATTTTTGGGAGCAAATGCTATATTAAGAATACTGATGAACAACTTGGCAAACTTGAACCTAGAATAGATGAAGGCATTCTCCTTGGTTATTCTCCCTACAGCAAAGCATATAAGTGTTATAATAAAAGACTTGGAAGAATTGTTGATAACATTGATGTAGTGGTTGATGAAAAAGGATACATCCCTAGGCAAGTAAATCATGAAGATATCTAAGAGGATGAAGACTACTCTCCAAATCAGACTGATGATGAAGAAGAGACCCATGAAGAAGAAACTCATGAGGAGCCAAAAGAACAGATAAGGATAGAAGAAAAGACTCCTTCTAGGTATGTTCAAAAGAATCATCCAGAATCACAAATTTTGGGGCAAAAGGAGGCTGGCATACAAACAAGAAGAACAATTGCAGAAGCTTTCAAGCTATTTGGCATTACTTTCCTCCACTGAACCACAAAATGTAAAAGAGAAGCTTGCAAAGATGAAAATGCGGTCAAGGCCATGGATGAAGAACTTGAACAAATCGAAAAGAACAACATTGGGAGTTGGTTTCTTAGACCAAAAAGATAGAATTTCATAGGAACAAAATGGATCTTTAAGAACAATTGAAATGAAATGGGGAAGTTATTGAAACAAGGCCAGACTTGTTTGCAAAGGGTATGCTCAACAAGAAGGAATAGATTTTGAAGAAACTTTTTCTCCTATTGCTAGACTTGAAGCCATCCGAATGTTTCTTGCTCTCTCAAGTTTTTAGAAGTTCAAAGTATTTCAAATGGACGTGAAATCAGCCTTTCTGAATGGGGACTTAGAAGAAGAAGTGTACATTGAGCAACCAGATGGTTTCATTCTTGGGAATGATCCAAATCTTGTATGCAGACTAAAAAAAAGGCTCTCTATGGTCTTAAACAAGCTCCAAGGGCTTGGTACTATCGTTTGGACAAATATCTTCGTCAACAAGGTTTTTCAAAAGGATCAGTAGATAGCAATCTTTATATAAAAATTGAAAATGACAAATTGCTAATACTTGTTGTGTATGTAGATGATATTATCTTTGGCAGCAATGAAGAAGCTATGAGTCAAAGCTTTGCCTTTGTGATGCAGAAATAATTCTAAATGTCTTTGCTCAGAGAACTGACATACTTTCTTGGATTGAAAATCCAACAAAATGAAGGCGGTATCTTCTTGTTTCAAACCAAGTATCTCAATCAGATTCTGAAGAAGTATGGGATGGAAGATTCGAAACCAGTATGTACCCCTATGGTTACAGGATGCAGTCTCAGTGCAAACGATGAATCAGCAACAATGCATCAACCAACCTATAGATCCATGATTGGAAGTCTACTTTATTTGACAGGTACCTGACCAGACATCATGCATGCAGTAGGAATAGTTGGAAGATTTCAGGCAAATCCTAAGGAAACTCATCTTCAGGCAGTAAAGAGAATCTTCAAATATCTTCAAGGAACTCAAAACTATGGCTTATGGTATCCTAGAGATACAGATCTCACTCTTCATGCGTATATTGATGCAGATTGGGTTGGAAGCATGGATGACAGAAAGAGCACAAGTGGTGGTGCATTCTTTATGGGTTCCATATTAGTATCTTGGTTCAGCAAGAAATATAGTTCAATTGCTTTATCTACAGCTAAAGCGGAATATGTGGCGGCTGCATCTTGCTGCACTCAACTCCTTTGGATGTTGCAAACCTTGCAGGATTTCCAGATCACTTGTACACCACCTATCTCCATCTTATGTGATAATACAAGTGCAATCAGCATTTCAAAGAACCCAGTCATGCATTCAAAGACCAAGCACATACCGATCAAGTATCACTTTCTCCGGGAACAAGTGTTGGAACAAAAGGTCAAATTGGAGTATGTCCTTCTAAGGAACAAGTTGTTGATATTCTCACCAAACCACTGCCCAGGGAAAATTTTGAATATCTCAGACAGAAGTTGGGAGTAGTTGATGCATCATCTTGTTGTTAAACTTGTCTGTTTCAGAGAAAAAGTAGTGTACGCGAGTTGCATGAGGAGGATCCGCGTACATACACCAGTTTGTGCAGAGATAGTCACGTATATGGAGGTTTGATGAATATCTGGTTGAAGATATCCTGATATAGGTCTGACAGAGACCATCCAGCTCAGGTTCAGGGGGAGAAAATAAAATTCTAATGATGCATTGTTGGCATTATCTTAGAAGCTTTCGGTCCTAGTTCACATCTGTTGTTGATTTCAGGTAGAATAAATGCAGAGGGAGAATAGAAGGAAATCATGGTTGTTGATCTGAATGGTAATTGACAAATGCTGCTGGTGACTTTCATAAGTCTTGCTCTAGATATTTCGTCTCTATGTCATGTATCTCTTTTATAGTGTCAAGGTCATGTAACGGCCTATTTTGGTTTCCCCACTATGCCTGGGATGAAGATGTAATGTATTTGGTTGTCATATGTAAATTTCTAATGTATCCCCACTTGGTTGGGTGGATGATCCCCACTTGTTTGGGTGATGGATGTATGTATTGAGTCTTTTGGTGATAGGAAGGTCTTTTATGTCATCGTTCTTCTTGAAGGACATCTTGTTGTAGATCTTACCTATAGTCAGGGGGAGCATGATCAGCACAGCAGGGCAGAAATTTCAGCGTGTACTCAGGGGGAGCACAACCCTTTGCCCTTGATGACAAAGGGGGAGAATGACTGGATCTCGGGGTTGCCATCAAGTCCAAAGGGGGAGATTGTTGGCATTATGGCTATAGGTTTGGAGCTATGGCACAGGTGTTGTCCTTGATGGCAACTCTCTTTGGTAACAGATCTCAGTTCAGGCTTTTAGAATGAAGGAAAAGACTTATACGCAGGATCATCTAGACGAAGACGCGTATACACGCGGGTTAGACGTTACAAAAGCACATATATGTTGGAGAACTTACCTTTGGTCCGTGGTAGTTAGTCCTTGGTATTTGAACCTATGGTTTTGGACCACGGTACCTCGTCAGAAGTGTTGATCCCAAGTATTGGGTCCGTGGTATTGGTTTATTATGGTTTTGGACCGTGGTATTGTGGAAGGCCTAAGACTATAAAAGAGGAAGGAGATCATGTGACAAATGATCATCTGAATTATCATTGAATATCTGATAAAGTGCTAGATCTGGAATACTGGTAATTGGGTCATGGTGCAGATTTGGATCTGAATAAAGTAGGAATTTTAGCGCAAAGAGAAGGATAAATTCTATTGATGATTCATAGTCTTTAAGCTTGAATGATAATATCTTTGTATGATTTTGATCGGTTATAGGTGGCGCTTGCTTGATCTATAAAACTAATAATCTGGGTTAATTAGTGTTTGAATATCTGAAAGAGCGAATTATCCTTTATAGATCTGTACGCAGGTTCAGTGAATTGAAGGTGCGTATACATGCTGGTTCAGTGAATGAAAACAACGTATACGCAGGTTGTTCCAAACAAAGAAGCGTATGCACGCGTGCTGCAGGTTATTGAAATAGCATATATATTTTGAGTTGTGATCTAGCTGCTTTTGTTTATTGCTGCTGTGTTCTGGGTTCATATTTTGGTGTGTGGTTTCTGGTACTGTGTTTTGGGTACAACTGTCAGAGAAGTATCTACTTGATTCAGATCTAATTGGTGAAAAGGAGATTGGTTGATTCTTGATGATTGATTGATGTTCATGGATTCTAGTCTAAAATTTATGAAACGTGGTCCCTGGAAGAAAGAGAAGGTTGTAGCCTTCAATTTCCAGCACCTACATACTAGTATCTTGGCTAGTGCAAGAGCTAAAGGGGGTTGTAGCTCCCTTCCAGGAGAAGCTGGAGAACGAGAGAGGGTTGTAGCTCTCTGCAGGTTGCAGCCTATGTACTGGTAAAGGACTACACCAGTACATTGTAAAAGAAGTTTCTAATTTAAAAGAAGATAGAGACGAGTTGCAACAGGTGGTTTTCACCCACATTGGGTTTCCACCTTATATCTTGTGTTCTTGTGTGTGATTGTCTTTCTGCTATGTTTTACTGTTTCTGGTTACTAGTTATTTGATTCTGAAACACATATTAACAACCATCATCAGAAAGATAAAGTAAATTAAAAGTTTGCTTTGTATACGCGGGTCTCCTTCTGCATAGTTGCGTATATACGCAGGTTTAATTAACTGAAGTAGCGTATATCTATTGTTTTGAAAAAGGAATATTTGACTTGATAATACCGATTCACCCCCCCTCTCAGTATTATTTCCAACACTTTGAAGCTACTTCGTTTGGTTTGAATATAATTTCCAAAGGGACTAGACCTCGTGGAATGGCGTTTCCCTCCAACTGCAGAACCTTCTATCTAGCGATGCTTTCCTCCCATGTAGTCGACTTCTTTTATGTTATTTCTTCCTCTTCTCAGTCGATCACTAAGTTTGAGAATTCCCTGATGACCTCCATGAAATTCTTGATCTACTCATCATCCTCAAATACTTACCAATGTTTCACATTTTCCAACACTGAGGGTCTATATCTGACTTCAATTTCATACCTGAGCAGAGGATTCTGTGGTGGCTTGAAGTTGTTGGCAACAATGGCTAAATAATCAACCACTCGGTTTCCTTCTCTTGGAAGGAATTATATATTGAAAGTTGAGAAGAAATTTTTGATCATGTCCCAAACCTCATTTCTGTAGGCCCTCAGCTAGGGGTGTTTGGTTTTGCATTTGTCTTTGATCTGCTTGACTACTAGTTCAGAATCTCCAAATACTATGAGGCAATCTATATTTAGATTCTTTTCCGCTTGTAGTCCTAGTAGTAGTGCCTCATATTCTGCCACATTGTTGGTGGCCTCAAACTCCAATTTGACAGATAGAGGAATTAAGTTACCTTTTAGAGATATCAACAATATTCCTGCCCCATTTCCTTGTTTTGAATTTTCCCCATCAAAATACAGCTTCCACACCTTGTCACATTCTTTGAGCTGTCATTCTAGTTGGACTGCATGTTGTATTTGTGTCTCCTTTAGAATGAATTCGTCTTCTTCTAACATAAGGAAGGAGATGTCCCTCTATGTCTCGTATATAGGTGCTTTTTCTGAACAATCGACTCTTGTGATAGTTTTGATGAATATGGATTCTCTGTACAACCTTCTTTCCTCTCCACCAAGGATAGGAATGGTAGCATAAGTCAGATCCATCTAGATAGATCCTCCAATCTCATATCTACAAAACCTAGAAAAAATCATGCCAAACATTGCTGGGATGTTTGCAACTACAATAGCCATCACCACACTTTTCGCTAGGATCTGGGCCAAATTGATCACCAGGTCCTTGATCATCCCCAAGCACCTAACCCTTTTAGAGTCAAAGGAATAGAGTTCCTTATAGGGCCTGGTTATTTCGAGACTCAACTGCTCCATTAAGAATAATGGCATCAAATTATGGGAAGCTCTGGAGTCTAACATGCAATTGTAAAGAAGAAGGTCATGTACTACCATAATGACATAGAAAGGTGGTGTATAAGGATCTTGCTCCTCAACATGTGGTCCGAAGACTACCATAGGTCTTTCTTCCTGTAGGTTTAGGATGTCAAGGGGCTAAGATGGACTAGAAGGAAACAAATATTGAGAGACTTGGGCCTTGTAAGTGGGCTGCTACTAGAGCTCAAACAATGGGACTGGGATCTTGACTTTTTCAAGCTCTTTATGGAGGTTAAAGAGCGTATAACCTATTTCTCGAGTGTTAATTTCTACAAACTTTTTTTCTTTTTTATGGACAAGATTAGTGGGGGGAGGTGACTTACTTCTCTTAATGACTTCAGGCTAGTGGTTGTTCTATTCGAAGGACTCTTTCTTCCTTGAGGTAATTGGGTCCACATGTCCCTTCCATTTATTCGTAAACTTAAGGGGATCGTGGGAAGAAGTACCTTCGTTATGATGTGGTGCTCTCAATCTCTTTCTAGATGATCGAAGGTCATACTTCTTGTGCAGTTGGGCTTGCATTAAATTAATGAACTATTTACAATAGCCATCAATCTCATCATAGTCCAATGTGGCCTACAACTCCTCATCTTCATATGTCTTGAGTTCTTGCCCCTCCTCTCAGAAAGAGGAGTACAAGTTCGCCTGAAAATTACTTGGTTCTGGTGACAGTTCCTCAGGATCATCTTCTATGTACAGTGGAGGATGAAGATGGTCTTGTTGTTCTTTCCTCTCCCTTTGCATCAACTGTAGGGGAGGCCTTCTATATTAGGGATTATAAACCCGATTGGCAGTTGGGAAGTTTTGCCTTTGGAGGCTTTTGTTCTCCAGCTCCATCTTTGTCAGTTTACTAGATAAGATTCTAATCAATTTATCCATTTCATCTACCTTTTGGTCTTGAAATTCTCTTCCACTTGTGGAAGCTACCTCCTCTTTTCCCTTTTTCTTCTCTCCAAAGTCGGTTGTGCTTCTTGAATTTCCTGTGGAGGTATAGTTTTCCTCTACTTCTAGGGCATAAGTTTGGATCTGATCTAATGTTAGAGACCTTCTTTCTCTAAGAGTAAAATTGAAATATGAATAAAATGCCTGACAAAAACCACTCGGGCAATGACCGGTAGAGGTTTTATTTCAGCGGGTAGATTATTGTACAACTTATTAAATCTTTTAATGAAGTCTTGAACATCCTCACCATATTTCTTCTTGATAGTGTTGAACTCAGTGAGGATGTACCCATGGTCTCTCTTATCACCTCATCTCTACAAAAATGCATTCTACATTTCTTCCCAATTGTTGATGGAAGCATTTGGCAAGGATTTGAACCATTTTCTCACCTCCCCATCTATGGGTTGGACGAAAAGCCTCAACACTACATCCTGATGTTCAACATTTTGATTCTCTGAAAAGGCACAAAAAATTTCTATGTGTCTCTTTGCTGTTGCATCATATTCCTCGTTATATCTAGGCATGAGCTTGAGGTAGTTCTGGGGCATGTCATATGGAGGTTGAGGTAGGTTTAAGGGAGCATACTTGTTTAGTAAGAAGTTTGGGACAACTATTTGGATCAGGGGTGCTTGAATTCCTAAAGGAGCTTGAGGTATTACCAATGGTATGACAACTGGCTGGAAGTGGAATAATGGACTATTCACACTATGGGTAGGGATGCCATGGGGTTTATTTTTTATCTTCTCAACTTATTCTTTGTCTTCTAGGGAGGTTGCTCTAAGGGGTGGACCACTCTCAAGAGGATATACCTAAACTCTAGGAGGAGATTCAGAATAATGAATTGCAGCCTTCTGTGAACTGGATGAGGATTTTTGTTGAGAGGGGTTTGCATGGGTATGGGGCCTTTTAGAAGCCAGAATGAAAAATAAAAATACAGAAAATGGAGTCACCAAGGTGAGAACTCTTCAATGCACACTTCCCTCACCTAACAGGGAAATGTAATGATTTGTCGTACCCAGGGAAAAGTATTTCAAAATTCCTTCCCCAAAAATGGCGCCAAAAATATGTTGTGGATTTTCCCAGCAGTTAGAGTAGTGTTGCTTCCAGGGGTAGAAAATATTCCTAGAGACAACCTCTAGGTTGATTATAAACCAATGCTTATGACATCTTAGGTAGTGCTGGTAGATTAGTCTTGGAAGCTTGTAACACTAACAGTTTTATGTCACGAATAGATTGAAAGCATGAGTTCATAACCGCTCATGAAGCACACTATAATAAATAACATGTGTGTAGAATTCCCAAGGAGTAATACTCAAACAGTGTGGCCAAAGCAGATTGAAACACACAGTGAATCAATTATTAATGGAGATGGAATAGTAGGAGATAATAACGATAAAACCCATCAAAACAAAGCTTAGATTTTAATAATTTTGTATCACTAGATCTAGAGGAAAATGAGAGCAATAAGAGGTTTATTAGATTTGAGATGCATGGAGTGCCTTTTAAAGGCTTATCACCATATAATACAGGAATTCTTTATCAAAGATTTGACTGAAATGAATATGCATATAAAGGAAATATATCTAGTTGCTGTTTACATGCAATCTGAGGAGAATGTCAAACACATAATGAAATACTAAGATAGAAAAACATACTACAGATCAAGGATTTTAGAATCGCCACAATTCTTCCATTAAATTCTTTGATAGAGTGCATACATCAAAGTTCATAAAGGATCCCTTAAGAGTTTCTTTCCCAAAATTTTGAACCATTTTAAGAGTGGCTTCCCTCTCATTTATAATAAGAGGGGAGATCTCAACTATAATTACAAAAAATATCTCGGCCCATCCTCAGTTGTTAGATCGACTAGCTATTTCGACTTGGGATGGCTCTACGGCCCAAAGAGACTACAATCAGATTAATTGCCTTATTAAATTATGACAAGTACCTGATGACAAAACAAGTCAATTTGCAGGGGAAAACTTCTACAAAATATCTTAATGCCAATCCCTATGATGGCCTTTTCTCATGTTGTTTCTTTCCCATGGTCTGGCCTCCTCTGCTCCTCAGATGATTCCTGTCACTTCTTCCTTTAATTCTCGAATCATTCATTTTCTAGAGTTGGGAGTGGTCAACTATCAGTCTAATGCCATAGTATAGAAGCAGAGGTCACTTGGGCAGTACTTCATCTTCTTTTTTCATAGAGCACCATGTTGAATCATCAAGCCCTCCCGAGCTTTCATGCTTTTATTTACTCTACCTGTTTTGACCCCAATTTCATGTCATAAGGGGCCTTACAGGGTCAGCCCATGCCGATTTTTGAATGCTCCATCTCCTTCTTAAATGCCTCTGCTGCTGACCCACCACGCCTTTAAAGATCTGAATTACCTTATCATGCAATTATCACCTCATAACTTCCCATTAAATGTTCTTATGGGACAGGGCATTCCAATCCACTTTAGCCCCTTTTTCTTCGAGCCCCTTTTACTTCATGTGACCGGGGACTAGAACCAGGCACTTAGTCCTTGGGTGCTAGGACCTTTGGACTCGTGTTTGGGAAAATTGTCCCTTTGTTAAATAGAATCCCCCATATCGGTGATTTCTAATGCTCACCTTTGGTGCCTCCTCCCTATTATTGCAATCTTCGATGCGCGATGTGGTCTAGCCCACTTGGAAAAAGAATAAGGGAGGGTACGTGCCCTCTATAGTTTGTGACTTCCGAATATCGATTGTTCTCACCGGGGATTTCACAATCGTCACATTGACGATTCCTAGGTTGTGCCAATTACGTGACCAGCCTTCCTGCGATCGCAGACTATGGGACCACTCCTTAGCACTAAACCCTCAGCCCTTTGCTCCTTAACATGAGTGTGGGCTAGCCCCTGTATTGAAGGTTCGACATCAGCGAAGTCCCTGTGATGCACAATGTGTTGTTACCCTCACCTCGATCCCTGATTGCCAATTGATGACGTCATCAGTGCCACGCATTGTTTCCTGAAGGGGGGACACATGTCACCTGGGTATGCCCTCATAGGACCCTGAAAGTGTCGGATCAGCATGCCACGTGTCCTACGTACCTCCATGTCATGGTGACGTCAGTGCCACTATGTCTTTATTAGATCTAATAATGCTCCATCGCGTGGCATCCTTGGAGGAGAGAGAAAAGGTTCACCTACCCCTTGGTTTTCCGTTGATTTCCTTTGTCACGTTTTTCGAGGTGCTCCTTGGAATTTTACACTATTGCCTCCTTTTCCTGGCATTTTATTTATAATGGTCATTTTTAGACTATCAGGACCTTGTGTGACTTGCCGATGCGCCACATTGTTGGTCTTCTAATATTTGTGATCGTCAATTGCCAACATGGCTCTAACCTCTGATGATCGCACTATACGCTATGCCTTGGACCTCCAAGCTCTGATATCAGCGATCATTAAGCACATATCGGTGAGTTGCTTCTGTTGTACCATGCGCTGCACCTTAGGACCTCCGATCTCTGATCGTAGGATTTTTCCTTAAGGCATTTTCTCCTTGGCTTCTGGTTTTCAAGGATAACTTCAATCTGCGATAAATTTTGATGCCGGGGTATAGTTGAGTGGTTCTACATATCATTGGAAAAATAATTATGATCATTACCCATTGGAGGAGGTATGATCAATCCTTGACTGCTTTTGTGACCCTGAAGATGGCTGCAAAAGTTTCTACCCAATTGCATCTTTTTAACAATTGAAGATAAGCTTTGCAAAGGGTCACAACAGTGAAAATTCCTGAGGGGAAGTAAATGTTTACATTATGCGTAGTGCAAAGGGGAAATGAACATTCAAATTATGAGGAGTGCAGAGGGGCAATGGAAATTCGAATTGTGCGGAGTTCCTTATCTTTGTACATACTCCTTTTGCAATTAAATTATGTTCAAGAAAATAAATCTAATTAAATAGGTGTCTAGAATAATTAAACCAGTGCTTTATTTAAAAACTGTTCTCCCAAGAGTTCTTTGGTGCACATATATATGGATTCTTTAAAGAAAATTGATAGAAATACCCAAAAGGCAGGGGGGGTCAACTTATATGCGGAAGGAGAGAGTGTGTGCAAAAAGTGCAGAGTGTGGAGGGGAAGTCAACATTTTCATTGTACGGAACAAGCAGTGAAGAAGGAAATCCTTTTCCACACTTTTACATTCTACAAAAATTAAAAATACTAAAACTACCTACACTAAGCATTTTTTTTGGAATAATAATGCTTCATTTAATGAGAAGTTCTTATTATGCTTACCAACAATGCAACTCACGTTTATAGTTTTTAAAGAAGAGCTTTGCTTGTGTAGAGCTTTCACTATGCGAAAGAAGCTTCCTCTACATAATGAAAACATTCATTCTAAGCTTTGGAAAATGAATTCTCTACACAATGAAACATTGATCCCTATAACTCTAGCTTCCCTGCATTCATTCATAAATGACATTGAATTTTCTTTCATAATAATATTAATTATTTTGAGCAATTGATAAAATTTATTAATAAATAAATTTGTTTTGGTGATAAATTTAAATAAATTTAATTTATATTTATTATTTTAGATTTATAGTTTTTAAGTGGATCTTTCCTTGTGCGAAGCTTTCACTGTGCAAAGAAAGCTTCCTCTACACAATGAAGGCTTTCATCATAAGCTTTGCACAATGAAAACTCTGGAAAATGAAACATTGATCCATACAACTTTGGCTTCCTTGCATGCATTCATAAATGACATTGAAATTGCTTTCATAATAATATCAATTGTTTTCAACAATTGATCAAATTTATTATTAAATAAATGTGATTTATTCTTAAAGTTAAATCAATTTAATTTATATTTATGATTTTTAGGTTTACTGAACATAATTAATAATTAAATTGAGATTAATATATGTCTTAGTATTTCATTGTGTGATTATCCCTCTGTACAGATGCAGAAGAAGCTTTCATTATGCGGAATACAAAGATAGGTGAGAGGCGCAATGTAGAAGAAGGAGAAAGGGTGAGAAAAAAGTGCAGAGTATGGAGGGGAAGTGAACAAATGCTCATGCACTCAATTTCTCTACACAATATTTCTATTGCACTTCCTCCACAACCTTTCTCCTTCCTCAAAAATCACAGAATTCTAGCCCATTTTTGTACATGCATCAACTCTGCATATTAAATTAGTCTTATGCAGAGTGCAGACGAAGAAAGCTTCTTCACACCACTAATTAAAAAGTCACTTATTTTATAACAATAATATTTAATGCACAAATATGAAATCACAATGCAAGAGATAAACATTACAATTCATTCGAAATTGAAAACCAACGGCTTGAAGTGAGTTGCACAAGTTCATTGTGCATATTTACGAGGAGAAGTAAACATTTACATTGTGTGGAGTGTAGAGGGGCAACGGACATTCCAATTGTGTGGATTTCCTTATCTTTGCACATACTCCTTTTGCAGTTAAATTATGTTTAAGAAAATAAATCATATTAAATAGGTAAGTATGGAATAATTAAACTAGTGCCTTTTTTAAAAACTCGTTTCCCAAGAGATCTCTAGTGCACATATATATGGATTCTTTAAAGAAAATAGATAGAAATACTCAGAAGAAAGTGGGGAGGAGGGCTCAACAAATATAAAGAGGAAGGATATCAATACATTTTATATCAAGCATTTATATACCGGGAAATCAACATTGTACAAAATTAATATATCAATTTCATTTCCAAATACAAAAATGAGTTTCATTATGCAGAATAGGGAGATATGGGGAAATCACAATGAAATATTTTCTCATGCTGCCACATTCTGCACAAATTTAAAATATTAAAATATTCAACATTATTGAAGCTTCATAGCAAAGAGAACTACTAAAATTAACAAATTCTTAACTACATTTCTATTATGTATTCTTTCCAAATGTATGTATGACATATTATAGGATCTCAAAGCGTAAGGCTTGAATATTAAGCAACATAATCACAGTAACAAGAATTGTATCAAGATTCAAATTTCAATTATCATAGCAATGATTAAAATAAATACAATACATAGAACATATATCTAAAATCTAAAATTGTTTTCAATCATTCATTCTCATTGTGATTAGTAACATAAGTTTAGATATAATATAAAAGTTAAAAGTATATCATCAAAAACTTATGTTCTATTAATGTTTTTGGGCAATGTCACAAAATTTAGATGCATAAAAGATCTTACGCAAAACATTAAGAACTCTAATTTTCTGTGGAAGGCGCTTATATAGGTAACGAAAATGCTCAACAACTCAGTGCATGAGCTCATTCACTATGTTATTCTAATATCTTCTCCTTAACTATCTACTCTCACATTCCAAGGAAAATGAGTAAACAAAATAAATCATTTATTATCTCTTAAACAAAGATATCTAGTGTAAGGAAAGCACATGCAGATGGAAGAGATTATGTAATTGAAGCTACATTTATGCTTGACGTCTAAAGAAGCTATGAAAACCCTTCTACCTAATCATCAAAGTAAATGCGTTCGTCCCAATGGGGACTCAGATTAGGCTCTTGTGAACCATAATATGGAAAAAGGAAATTGCAAAAGCAAATAAGGAATTTCATTAAACAATTAGACTAGATGACATTAACAAAATTAACAAATCCCAATAATTAAATACTAGTAAATAAAAAATGAACGTGTGAAGAATTAAGATCACTTATAGTATGTGAAAGCATATCTAGTAATAGTTTCACTATCAGTAGTCTTTTGGATCGATGATGTTTTCTACAAATCTCTCCAACATAGCTTTAATGGAATATTTTATTGGATCGAATAATCTCTAGCTTAACATGTTGATTTAATATCTTCTTCTCAATTTATGTATCCTCTTTTTGTAATTGAGTAGCTAAGACAAACTTCTATTCATTAATACTAACAAATATAATTCGCCATTTCCTAATTTCGTTTGTAATAAAATCATTTATATCATCAAACTTTGCTACCATTGACTCTTTTAGCCTTTCCAATTTGGCTATTAGTATATCTTTTGTGATCAATTTAGAATCGCATATGACGTGTGTACCATTTAGATCTTGAAAATTTTGAAAAGGCTTAAAAGACACATCACCTATTCTATTATTTATGCTTTCACATTTAGAATTAATGTTTTCTAGTGTGTTGATTCTTTTAGACCATCTAACATTGATTTGCTTCATTATATTAACATTTGGAGTTCTCTGTTTTTTTTGTCCAGATTAGACATCAATTCAAGACTTCGACTAAAATAAAGTAAGTCATTAATAACGAAATTATTTTCTTCATTAACATTACTTTAAAAAAAATAGGAAAATGAGTTGATTTCATGTGCTAAACATAAGAGATCAAAATTTGTTTTCCATGCATGTTCAATGATTTCTAATCTTTGGCATATATTATTGATAATATCATATTTGACTCTATTAAGGAATTTCAAAGCTTTATTAGCTCCATGGGACATGTTGGAAGTAGAAATTTCATATGGTACTATCTTTATTGCGAGTGGACTCATAACCAAAGGACCCATATTTAGAGAATTTTCTAGCTCTTTTATTCTTGCTTTTAGTATCAGGTTCCCTGCTTCTTATTGGCTAATAGACACTGCAAGTGCATTACCAATATCTTTATGGAATCACATGAGTCCACTGGCTACAATTCCAAACACATCAACTTTTGTTTCTACTTTATCAATAACTTTTCTATTATGGGCCTTTACTTTTTCAATTTTTAACTTTTTACTATCCTCGTCATAGTTTGCATCTTGCAAACTGACAAGGCGATCATCAAAAGTAGAAGCTTCTTTGGAAATTTTCTCCATTAGTTTCTAATTTTCTACTAAATAGGTACCGAACCAATGAGTAGCATAGCACTTTCAATTTCCACATTCATAGTTTGTTCAATGCTTCCTATTTTTAGGGGACTTTTGGATTTGGATGATTCAACGATGTTTGTTTTTTCTAGAATGAATTTCTTATGAGGCTCCTTGTCATCTCCATCAGCTGATAGTTGATTGTGAATCACTTTTGAATTTGCATTATATTTTCTCTTTGTTTAACTAGAGGATGAAGTTAGACTAGTTTTGGATATGCAAGGTGAAGATTGATATGCAGGGTTTTTGCCTCTTTGCTTGTACTTTGTTTATGTGTTGATGCTCACTTCTTCAACAATTTCTCGAGTACTCATTGTTAGTTCTTGATTTTTTTTGGAGCACTGTGACTCTTTTATTTTTTCTCTCCAACTATTGTAAAAAATTTCTCGTATTTAATAACACCTAGATGTGCGGTAAATAGGCATTTTGGATCAAAGCCTTGTCAGGATTCAACTTCTTTTAAATTAAAATAATGCAAATACTTTACAGGCTCTACAAAATGAGTTCCATTCTTCACAGTTACTTGTAAAATGGTAATTGGCATATAAATAAATTATCTTTTCTTTTTCTATTCAAATATAACTAGGCAATTGTGGTATTGTTTGCAGTATTTCGCAACAAAATACCTGTCTATAACAATTCTTAGAAGTAATAGTAGCTTATCTTCAAACCCATAACTGAAAATAATCGTATTATTTTCTCTTTCTTCATGCACCCCTTTCCCCCACATGAAAACTTGGGCTTGGGTAGATATTTGATAGGGATCTAATCCAATTATTATGTAAATGATTTACTTTACAAATATATCTTGGATTAGACAAAAAATTGATGTAGTTCCCTAGTTCCACAGTATGGGATATCAAAAATGCATCAGTCCTTTGTTTGAATTGAATTTAGGTCTATGTGGTAAGTCATGAAATAAATGATTCGAGAAAAGGGTTATTATTAGGTCTGCCATCATGAAAAATCTATTGCTCTTGAATAAATTCACTAATTGAAAAGATAATTAATTTGAAATAATATTAGCATAATCAAATAGACAATCTTTTTTATATGAATAATCGAATAGATAAAGAATTGATTTTGGGACATTTGTCATAGTTTTGTGGCCCATAAAATAGGCACAAAGCTAATAAAAGTCTCTAAATGAATGTCTAAACAAAGAAATATTTATAATGGAAAGATCAAAAGGAACATGACTTTGGTGAAATGAATTCTTGAATGATGTTCCTGCCCCCTACTTGTGAATCTAGAAAACTATTTGCTTCTGATAATTTTAAGCATATATTCAGGTTTGATAGCTTGAATATGCATCTGAATGCCTCTAGAGTGATTAGCCTCATCATTGGGTAACTATATGGACCTTAATAAACCTCCTAGCTTATTTAAATCGACTCTTCTCATAATTCCTTACATATTTTGATTATATTTTGCTTAATGAGATGAGTAAAAGTGAGATATTATGCCTAGTGGACTAATGTGCATTGATTGCAGGTTTTTGAGAGAAAATCATGGCAATTTTGTCTAGTTGAGGGCAGAAACTCGAATGAGACAAGGAGGAGAAATTGTAGGAGGTAGATCCTCCTCATTTACTCCTCACTCATTCAAATATTCCTCCATCAAATCACACTAGCTCGGAGTTGCACGCAGCCGAGCCAATGATAGTTAAAGAACCAGTTCATCTTGAGTTTGGGAGCCGAGCCTCCCTATATTTAAGGAAGTCATTGGAGACTTCAGTTGTATGAATAAGGAGGCCTAGAGGCTCATTAGGATTTGAATCTTTGATGTAAAATCACTAAGCAATTTTCGAGTTCAAGACTTGTGGAAGACATTGTTATGTAATTTTCTAATTTGATAATGAGAATGAGAATTTCCTTGATCCAACACTGAGTTGACTCAGAGGGTTGAAGCTCCTGGGTTAGGGCCCAACTCTAGCAGCAAAGGCTCCTCTTCTTGTATTTGTGTTCTTAGTTGACTTCATAGATTAATGGTTGAATTGTCTTTAGCATTATTTCATTGCAAGTAGTTGTGGATTTGATTAGTTTGCTTCTATTTGTGCATTGCTTCATCAGTAGCTTAGGAAGATAAAGGGATATCAAAAAGTTGTTAGTAGGTGGATTTGGCCTCACTCCTCCCTTCAGGGACCATGGTTTGAGGAAAGAATTCCTATGCAACCCCAAAAAGACAAAATTCTATTTTCTCATGGAATTTCGGGTTTTCTGTTACTTAGGCCAGCATTTTACTAGTTTTCAGGAATAGGATTTAAGTGTCAATCTGATATCTTTAGCCTTGCATTAGATCTCATAAAGGTTTCACATTATTTTTCAAGTTTTCCCATGCATGAGATAGGCAACTAGATAATGAAATTATGTTTTTCCTTAGTTAATCGAAATTCTTCTTGTTTACATGGTTTATGGATAAATGTCAATGATTGATGCAGTTTAGGAGTTTCAGCAGTATAGAGAGATTTCATGACCAATAACCTCATCCTAACCTCATGCATCCATGATCATCACTTTTTCCACTAAATCCTTCACCAAATTCATCATTCCATAAGAATACTTCAAGCTTGTTGAGCAAATCCAACCATCTCACAAACTCTATTTTGAGATCTGAAGGAGTCCTAGCCACTCCTTTGCCTCATTTCTCTCACCATTCACCTTCCCCAAGCCTTACACCACCTTCCAAATCCCTCTTTCTCATGGCTGTATCCTGTAGGAATACAGGGAATCTTATAGGAGCATTAGGACATCCTGCAGTAGGCATTAGGACATCTTGTAGGAGGCATTAGGACATCCTGTAGAAGGCATTAGGACATCTTATAGGTCGACCTGTAGTGGTATTTTTTTAGGCTGAATTGTGGAAAAAGCACCTAGGAAGATAGGAGAAGACCCCTATTTGCCTCCTAAGCCATCTGACCATTCACCATCATCCCTAATCCACCTACCACATCACCAAGAGAAGTTAGCATTCACATTTTCACACAAAAAAAGACAAAAGGAAAAAAGAGTTATTTTTTTCATTTACATGCACAACAGTAGAATGTTTAGATGTTTCAAATTGCATGCCTAGGACAGTAGAATTGCACATGTGTTAATTTAGCATTATTTTGAAGCAAAGCCTCTTAGCAGTTAGTTAGATGAATAGTGTGTTTAAGCATTTGATTTCATTCTTTTCCTTACTACAGTAGATAAGATGTCCTTTAGTGCAAATTTCCCTTTTTCTCATTGGTAATAAAGCTTCTTCTGAATCAATAGAAGGTTGGTTTGAGAAACCATAGTGGTCTATCTCCAGCTTAGCAGTGACAAAGATTGGACCCATTGCATCTACTTGTGTATACAACACTGTCACCTCTAAGTTTGTATGAACCTTGGGTTGATAAAGTAAAGTTGGTAACCCGAGGAGTTATAGCATTCTTGCTTCAATACTAGTGGTCATCACTTTTTGGCACCGTTGTTGGGGAGGTGTCTGAGTAAGATGTTATTTCTACTTTCTTTCTTCCATTTCTTATCTATGACATTCTATTATTAGCTTCATTTCTACAAAAGTATTTGTAAGTTAATGTGCTTTCTTTTCCATTCTACAAGTGATATATCATTCAAGCAATTAGTTTCCATTCAGTTTGTGATTTGAATTCTGCAATTAGTCTCAAAGCTTGAAAAAAAACACACAAAAAAAACAAAAAACACTTCTTTCATGCCTCGTAGGAATAGGGATAACTTAGGGAAATTTTTACCAAATACCTCCACCACTTCAAACAACCAACCTTCCCTCTTCTTCGGTGGTTGTGAATTGGAGGACCCCTTAGGTGAATAATTAGAGATATTTGAAGAGTCTGTAGGGGGAGAAGAAGAAGGAGAACCCATTCCAACTGACATAATGGCTGAAAATAAAAATGAAAGGGGAGATAGAGAAAGAAGTGAGGATGCCTTTCCCACCAGAGAAAATAATGGGAATACCAAGATGAAAAACATAAGCCCCTTTGCTCTTCCCCATTTGCATGGCCTAACCTCAGAAGATCCAGAAGCTTACTTGTTTGAGTTTGATGTCATATGCAGAACTTATGGTTACACCACTGATGAGCAAAAGTTGAAACTATTCCCATCCACTCTCAAGGATGCAGCTCTGTGCTAGTTCATGGGTTTACTTGGGGATAACATCACAACCTAGGCTCAAATGCAGCAATCCTTCAACAACAAGTATCAGGACTACTACAGGTCCAAAGACAGTAAAGAAGAAATTTGTAGGATGACCTTGGGGCATGATGAATCCCTAGAGGATTATGAAGAAAGATTCCAACCTAGTTACAAAAGGGCTAGTTGCACACTTGATCCTAAGTCACTGAAGCTAGTCCTACTCCGAGGATTAAGGGAAGATCTTCTGGATACCCTAAACCTGCTAGCAGGAGGGGACATCTACCAGCTACCCTATGAAGATATCAAGACTGTCTTTAGGAACCATTCTAGGGAAGCTAGGAAGAAGGGTAGGGGTGGTCAACCAATGGCCATCCCATCCTCTTCCAATACATCCACCAAAGGTGAAATTGGAAATATACTTGAATATTTCACAAGTGAAATGCTGCAAAACCTTGCTCTACATATGGACACTATGCACATCAAGAGAAAGAAAGAGGAAGCAGAGAGAGCCTTAGCCATTTTCTGCCCTAGATGCACAAGGAGGCACCCTAGGAATGAATGTCCATTGAATCTGATTGAAATCTACTCAGTCTATGAAGAAAACCACTCCACAGACAAGTGCCCTTCTCTACCTAGACTAAAAGTTGTGTATTAGGTAACTGATGGGGTGACTGAACAACTATGCTACATAAATCAAAGGAGACCTCATGGGCCTCGACCATACCAGTAGGGCATGCAAGGGTCATCCCATGCATATTACAACCCTAACCAGAACACATCCAATCATTCTTGGGGGCCCCCTGCTTATCCCTCTTGGTCTACACCTCCTCCTTGGTCAATTGCCCCTTAGTACCATTCCCAGCTGACCACCTAGTCATTTTAGCCATATGTTCTGCCATAAACTCAGTGGAATGCACCACCCCAGGGGTGGAGGCCCGCATACAATAATGCTCCAGCTTTATTGCCTTCACCTCCTACTCAACTACAACTTTTACACCCTGCTCCACCTAAACAACCTTCGATGCTTGCCCAACGAAATCTAAACGTGAACAATAGACAGGCACAATAAGTGTATAGTGGAGGGACATCCTACCTTGCTTATGTTGTGGAGATTCAGGAAATCAACCTGAGATTTGGGAGATTAATCTCGGACATCGACCTCCACCTCCACCTAGGGAGAGTAAGAAGGAAAGAGAGGAAAACATGCCTAGAGTAAATCCACCACCCTTTCCTAAGAGATTAACTCATCCAATCTAGCCTACCCTAGAAGAGAATGAATGTCTGGGTGAATTGAAAATCCTATGTGTCAAAATCCACTTCTCCAAGCCATTAAGGATGTACCTATTTACGACAAGTTGATTAAATAGAAGTGTTTCAAACATCCAGGGAGGCCAAAAGGAGACACCCCTACCATTAGTGTCACTGTTTGACTTAATGCTGGGGAAGGTAATTTTTCCAAAGTATTTGGACCCTGGAAGCTCTGTAATAGATGTGCACATCAATGGCATCATTTTCCCACACACTTTGATCGATCTTGGGGCTGCCATTAATGTAATGACTAAGGACACCCATGCTCAAAATCAATCTCCAGGGTACATTAAGAAAGAGCACAATAGTCTTGCAACTTGCAGACCGTTCCACAGTAGGCCCTGAGGGGATCGTTGAGGATGTGATGATCTCCATTGACTCTTACGAGTACTCTGTAGACTTCCTATTTCTCCAGCCTAAGGCCAAGATTACTGATTATCATCTCATCCTTGGAAGGCCTTGGTTAGCCACTTCCAATGCCTACATCAGTTGCAGGGCGATAAATATGACTATAAAAAATGGGCATATGTCCAAGCAGTTAGTTATGTACCCTCCTGCTCATCAATATCTAAAACATGACTTACCTTTACGGCTAGAAGAGGAGGAAGAAGATGAAGCATACTTAGCCCAACTATATACCTTAGAAACAACCATGGGAGGAGGACAACCCGATGAAGATGATTTGATTGAACACATACTCCAAAGTCCAACTCCCAACACCTTGTCCATAGAGGAAGTAGTAAAGGAAACCAAGAGCAACCATCAGATTGATATATGCTTAGTTGATTCAAACCCTACCCGTGTCAAAGCCATAGAATGCGGCCCTAAAAGAACTTTGAAAATCAACCCATCTCTTTCTATACACCAAGAAGAAAAGTTGTGCAACATGCTAAAGGAACATCTAGATGCCTTTGATTGGAGTTACAAGGAAATGAAGGGAGTGCACCCCTCAGTGTGTACTCACCACATTTATATAAAATATGGTTTCAAACCAGTCCAAAAAGCCCAAAGGAGAATGAATCTAGCTCTCATGGATATAGTCAAAGAAGAACTGCAAAATCCACTGGATGCAAGATTCATCTACCCTATCTCAGACAATGAGTGGGTTTCCCGTTTGGTGTTGGTTCCAAAGAAAAATGGGAAGTGGAGGATTTGTGCCGATTACAGAGGGTTAAACAAAGCAAAAAAGAAGGACCATTTCCCTCTACCTTTCATTGACCAAGTGCTAGATGGCTTGGCAGGGAAATTTTTTTTCTCTTTCCTATATGGGTTGAATGGGTACAATCAAACCTAGATTAGCCCAGAAGACCAGGATAAAACCACCTTCACTTGTCCTTGGGGTACTTTCACTTATGGGGTCCTTCCTTTTGGCCTATGCAATGCCCCTACCACTTTCCAGAGAGAAATCCTGAGTACCTTTGCCGGGCTAGTCCATGAAGCAGTAGAAATTTATATCGATGATTTTACACCCTATGGGTGTGATTTCCAGGAGGCTGTGTCCAACTTTGGTAAGGTGCTGAAAAAATGCATTTAAATGAACTTTTCCCTTAATCCCGAAAAATGTGAGTTCTTGATGACTACAGGGACTATTCTAGGTCACTCAATATCCCAGAAAGGACTGCAAGTGGACCCAAATAAGATAACCATCATCCAAAGGGTCCCACCTCCACAAAAACAGATAGATGTCAAACGTTTCCTAGGTTTAGCTGGATACTATCAGAGATTTATAAAACACTTCAACAAGTTAGCTTCTCCTTTATTTGGGTTATTGGCCAAAGACTGAGTTTTTATGGTCAAAAAGGTGTCAAGAGGCCCTAGACACCCTGAAGGACAAGTTGACCACTGCACCTATTCTTAGAGGCCCAAATTGGGCCCTTCCTTTCCATATACATGATGATGCCTCTCATAAAGCCATAGGAGTAGCTCTAGGCTAGATAGATGACAAGTTACCTTATGCCATTTACTTCGACAGTAAGAATCTTTCAAAGGCCGAATTGAATTATACAGTAAATGAGAAGGAGCTCCTAGCTATAGTGCATTTGAAAAAATTTAGGCACTGCATTACAGGTTACCAAAAATTTGTACATATTGACCATGATGAAATTAAATACTTGATGAGTAAACCTGGTGTGAATGCCTGGATTATTAGATGGTTACCTTTATTACAACAGTTTGATCTAACTATTGTTGATAAGCTTGGCAAGGAGAATGTTGTTGCAGAGTTTTTATCCAGATTAACTTTTCTTGCAAGGGAGGAAGGAATGGTTGATGATCAGTTACTGGATGAACACTTATTTTCCATTTCAGTTCTTTCTCCATGGTTTTATGACATAGAAAAATACTTGGTGTTTTCACGTTTTCCACTGAACTTGTCCTCTAAAGAGAAAAGAAAGATTGTGAGGAAGAGCGCCCCATTCACTTTGATTGGGGGAAACTTCTTCAAATTAGGACCAAATCAAATTCTGAGAAGATGTGTCAGGGAGGACAAAGTCTTTGACATCCTTCTGACCTATCATGATGGGCCTTATGGAGGTCACTTTGTAGCCAAGAGGACAACACTCAAGGTGTTACAAGCTGGTTATTACTGGCTCACACTTCACCAAGATGTGAGGAGGTATACTAGTCAGTGTGATCAGTGCCAAAGGATGGGAAAACCTACTCCAAGGGATGAAATGCCTCTACAACCTCAAGTGACTTTTGAGCCATTTTACAAGTGGGGCATAGATTTTGTTGGACCCATTGACCCTCCATCCAGGTAAAAGAAGTACATCATTGTGTGCACTGAATATTTAGCCAAGTGGGATAAAACTAAGGTAGTCAAGGCAACAAGAAAGGAGAAAGTGGTTGAGTTCTTAAGGGAAAATGTATTTTATAAATTTGGGTACCCAAGAGAACTGGTCACTGATCAAGGTAGCCAGTTTACATCTCACATGATTGAAAATTTGTTAAGCCAGCACAAGATCAAGCATAGAACACCCACTCCTTACCACCCACAAGCTAATGGGCAAGTGGAAATGACCAATAGAGCGTTGGAGGGAATTCTAAACAAAGTGACTAGCAGCAACAGAAAGGACTGTGTAGATAAATTAGTTGAGGCCACTTGGGCCTACAATACCACCTGGAAGACCATGACTGGATTCACTTCTTATGAGTTGGTCTATGGGAAGAAGGCCCTACTGCCTATTGAATTTGATTACAACACATTAAGAATGGCAACAAAACTACATCTAGATCTCACCAGGGCACAATAAGAGAGATTGTTCTAGTTGAATGGGTTAGATGAGTTTAGAATGCAGACCCTCCTACACATAGAGGTGACTCAAGTTCAAAGAAAGATCTGGCATGACAAGAACATAAATGACAAACAATTTCAAGAAGGTGATTGGGCTTTGTTGTATGATTCCAGATACAAGGATTTTAAAGGCAAGTTAAGAACTAGATGGTTAGGACCTTATGTCATAGAGAAATTTCAAGATAATGGCTCAGTGGAGATAAGAACCATTGATGCAGAGGTTATTCCTTTACTTGTCAATGGGCACAGATTGAAGGTCTACAAGAATCCCTTTTCAAAGAAAGAATTCATTATTGGCATCAACAAGGCAGTGATGGTAGTGGAGCAAGTCTCAGCTTCTACCCCATCAAGTCACTCAAAAGAGAAAAAAATAAAGAGACCTAGGTGAAAACCTCCATGAGGGATCTGAGACCCACTATTGGGTTGAAAACCTCTTGAGACGGTCCAATGGTGTCAGAACAAAAAAAAAGAGAGATAAAAAGATCTCTGGGTGAAAACCTCTTTTGAGGCACCTAGGGTAAGCAGCTAGGATGAAAACCTCTTGGAGGCAGAGTAGTTGTTTTAAAAAAAAAAAAGAGAAAAAAAAAAGAGAGAGAAAATAAAACTTTGGAAATTTTGTTTGCTGCTCAGGAGGAGGAGGATCAGAGCAATAATAGAGGATCAAAAGGATCTATACAGTTCATGTTTTCATTCATCCATTCCATATCATTCATCATCCCATCATTTCTCCCATTTATGGACCCATCTAGCTCAGTTTGCAAGGGTTCTGTATTTTCTACAGGATTCCCTGTAAACCTACAGGATTCCCTAAAAACCTACAGGATGATCCTGTAGGAATTACAGTGGCTTAGGAATCCTACGGAAAGTGACCCTAGAGTAAGGGGATGACCTACTTGTGTTAAACAAATAAATTTTTACTTCACCGCCTCATCACCATGCCTCTCTCCACCATGATTACCACTGCATTCACCCGATAAGTCAGTTTCAAAAAAAAATAGGGGGGGACAACACCTGAAGGCTATATCTCTCATCCACCAATCCCTAGACCCATTCTCTACCCATGACAACCATCCTCATGCTCCAGAAGTGAAGGAATGAATAAAAATTTGGGGGAGAGGCAGCGACAGGACATCCTGTAGGAAATCATGTAGCAGCCTATCCCACAAAACAAGATTTCATAGGTTGCAGTCATCTTCAGCATGGAGATCCAAATGTCAAAGAAGCTCCTCTAGAGCTTAGCAGAAACAATAGGATCATCAACATCACCATCCAGTACCTACACATCAAAGAAAAAACATCAAAGGAGGACAATAAAAAAAAAGAGAGAAAAATACATGCAGCAAATACACAACAAGGACATCACCTCCAACAAACAACATCAAGGCATCTCACCACAGGTATGTTATTTCGCTTCAACTCTCTCATTAGCATAATATGATAAAAAATGTAGATTTGTGAAAGAGTTGGTTTTATAAGGAAAAAGGTGTCCATTTAACTTGGCCACCTTCGGTCAGTCAACGAGGAGAATAGATTTAGTTTACTACACATGTGGAAACATTCAAATCAGGAGAAATATGATATGAGGCCAAAAGTGGTTAAGTTACAGATGCTCGAAGTGGGAGATGATTATGAGGAAGGGAGGAATGATAATGTGGTAGTGGGACCAATGGTCCAAAAGTGGGAACTTGTACTTCGGTTTCCAGCAAACCATCCCACTCAATCACCCATATCAGGAAATAAATCGATGATTCCCATGCATAGGAGGCATTCACAATCTCGAGGATACATCGAATCTAGCTTGCTCTCGGTCCCTGAAGTAGTCTACAAGAAATACAGTGAGCAGTTTTTTCAACGTAGGAGCACCTACAAGATCCTACAGGAAAATCTATAGGATCCTACAGGCGATCCTATAGGATACAGAACAATCATCTACAGGATTAGCAGTGAGCATTTTGGAAGGGAAAAGCCAAAGGTTGGCTTCATTAGGGAGTGGCAAGGAGGTAGGTGCTATACCTTCCCACATTTTCCAAGTTAAAAATAGAGAAACAACCTTCTATTGTGTGAAGGATATTGCAGTCTAGGGGAATTTTATACGGAATTGTCATTTAAAATCTCTCACCCATTAGAATTTGGAATTAAACCCACACAAGCCTCCACATTCATCAAAGAAAATGACAGGGGGATTTAACAAGAGGGAATCCACCAACATAGTGAGAATTCATCAGCACCCTCCTATAGTAGATATCTTCACAAGACACAATTGGATGGGTTTCTTTGAAAAAATAAGGGGATATGATGATGAGGTGGCCAGAGACTTTGCTCTCCCACTCATACCACTAACTAGGACCCATGCCACTATTGTGGTGAAAGGCCTCTCAGTAGAACTCACCCTTGAACTCATAGGTAGAATCACCACACTTCCTTTAGGGTTGCCTTGGAGAAAGGAAGATAAGGGTAACAACCAAATTGCAAAGAATAAATTCCTTTTTGAAGGAAGGGAGGCAATGGAAGAAAAAAATGGGGTCAGAAGAGAAATCTTGCCATATACTTGGAATGAAATTAGATACCACCTCATTAAGTATTTATAATGAGAAGGTAGGTACAGTGTGGTATATGGGTACCATTTCAGGCTTCTCCAAGACCTTAGGTTTGGAGCTGACACACCTCCTCAAAACAAACTAAGAACACCCTACTTTCTTCTTCAATCAGTGATAGATATGAATGTCAAGGTGCAGGAAGGAAAACATCAACAAATAGCCCATCACGAGTTAATAAAACTTATCCTAGAATATTTTCTCCAAAACCTAAGACTCCTTATTACATGGACAACTTTCAGAGACATGCAGACAGAGGGAGACATAAAAGCTCTTGAATATAACAAAATCCCCACTGCTAGTGAGAGGGATTAAAGAGGGATGAAGAGGAAACAAAGGAGGAAGAAGAGGAAGAATAGGAGGAAAGTGATGAAGAGATAGAAGAAGATGTTAAAGAAGAAACCAATGAACAGAGTGAGGAATTGGAGGGAGAAGAAGGAGAGAAAGACAAGGATGAGAAGGAAAATGGAAAAGAGGAAACAAAAGGCAGGGAAGAACAAAGGTCTGTAATTCAAGGTAAAGAAGGGGACAAATCACCCAGGGTATCTCAACAACCCACTGAGAAAGAGGCAGCAGCTGCCCTCACTGCCCTAAGTACCCTTATCAAGCAAAAAGGGAAGAGACAGAGACAAACCCCATTTTACTTTAGGACAAGAAAACATACAAGGATCATGCAAGGAAAACCTCAAACACCCACCAAAGTTCCTATTTTCATTAAAGAATCCCCAAAGCAACAAGAAAAGATAGCTCCTCTTATGCATAATCATGGAGAGGGATCATCAAGACAAACCTCTCCAAAATATCCTATCACTTATGTTAGGAGGCCTGTCACAAGATTTGCTTCATCCAAAGGAAAGGTCTCATATAGGAGACACAGAAGGACCTACAGGAAGCAGAGTCCATCCTACAGGAAACTTTGCTAAACCTACAAGAAACTTAGAAAATGGAAAAAGAAGGTATCATGCAGCAAGAAACAAAGGAGGATCCAAAACTGAGGGAACCTAGTCCTCAACCCAACCTTGACTCTTACTACAGGTTCATTGAAGGGGGTAGGGTCATTCCAAAGAAATTTTCCATCCCCTTATTCTTTGAGCTTGAGAAAGAAATGGAAAGAACACATAGGTGGATGCAAATTGCCAAATCTAAAGGAGTGGAGGTTATATGCCACATGGAGGAGAAAGTAAAGGAGATGGGTAGAGAACTGAGCAGCCTAAGGGATAGAGAGGCAATGATGAAAGCTCAGTTGGAAGAAGACAATGCATGTCTAAGGAGATAGTTACAAGAAAGAGAAATTCAATTAGCATCCATGGTCAGTCTATCCTTAGAGGCAATCCAGTGCAGGATGCCGACAAAGTCCTATGCATTGTATCTTAAGGAATAGTGGCTACAGTTACAAATCCAGACTTTAGCATAGAGAGGCACTATGCCCTTGCAAGATTACAGACATTTTATTGATCTCTATGATCAAATCACCTTGGAGGATAGGGCTAAAATGTCTGAGTTTTACCTACATAACTTTGCCTTGACAGATTTGAATGGGTGGGACCCTAATTCAAAGCTAGGGGACTTGCAATTGATGGCTTTGGCATCATGGATGAATCATGAGGAGGCAAGAGCTACAAAGATGAAGAAAGTAATGGTAGGAGAAGAAATAAAACCCCTCATGATAAGAGATGAGGAATCCAATCCAATGGCTGTCATCAAGACCCACAACTTGATTACAAATGACCCTAAACTTGCACCTAGGTACCTTGCTGCCCAAGAGCAAGAAATCACACACTTTGAGGAAATGTTCAGATTGTTAGGGGGTTACAACATGTAAACTTGCCAAAGGAGATGGAATACTTTTCCCTACAACTTGAAAATCAGAGAGTACCATTCTCCTCAGAGAATGAGAGAGGCACTAAATAGAACACCCATGTACAAGCAAGCTCTCCAAAGACTCAAAGTCAATTGGATTGGCTTGAGATTTATTCCACCACTGCTCTTAGGAATGTTGGATGGAAGGAAAGAAGAGGAAGAAGGAAAGCAGTGGGAGGAGATAGAGAGGAAAGCAGGATTCTATGCACAGGAAGAGGAAACTACAACAAAAGCATGGGATGTCAGGGAGGCCACTAGAGCAGTGAAGGACATGGATATAGATTGAGTTTCTTAGAGGATGAGCAACACTTTCAGTTGGGGGTGATTATGAGCCTCGTCATTGGGTAACTATATGGACCTTAATACACCTCCTAGATTATATAAATCAACTCTTCTCATAATTCCTTACATATTTTGATTATATTTTGCTTAATGAGATAAGTAAAAGTGAGATATTATGCCTAGTGGACTAATGTGCATTGATTGTAGGTTTTTGAGAGAAAATCATGGCAATTTTGCTGATTAAGGTCAGAAACTTGAATGAAACAAGGAGAAGAGATTGCAGGAAGTAGATCCTCCTCATTCACTCCTCACCCATTCGAATATTCCTCCATCAAATCACACTAGCTTGGAGTTGCAAGCAACCGAACCATGATGATCAAAAGGCAATCCAGCTAGTGACAATTAAAGAGCCAGTTCATCTTGAGTTTGGGAGCTGAGCCTCCCTAGATTTAAGGAAGTCATTGGAGACTTCAGTTTTATAAATAAGGAGGCCTAGAGCCTCATTAGGATTCAATTTTTTTTATGTAAAAGCACTAAGCAATTTTCAAGTTCAAGACTTGTAGAAGACATTGCTATGTAATTTTCTGATTTGATAATGAGAATGAGCATTTCCTTGATCCAGCATTGAGTTGACTCAGAGGACCTAATTTCTTGGGTTAGGGCCCAACCCTAGGAGCAAAGGATCCTCTTCTTTTATTTGTATGCTTAGTTGACTTCATAGATTAATGGTTGAATTGTCTTTAGCATTATTTCACTGCAAGTAGTTGTGGATTTGATTAGTTTGCTTCTTGTCATGCAGAAAGAGTTATTTTTGCTGACAAAACTAACCTCCCTAGGAGTCTAAGACTCTCTAGTGACAAACAGAACAAGTAAGAGCAATCCTTCTCTAAATATACATTATCTTATGAGAAACCAAGTGTTTTTCAATCTTACCTTAGGTCCAACGCTTGTTGTAGCAGCCTAGCTTCGTTGATCCAGAT
>APFE030238672.1:0-15200 GCA_000404065.3 Pinus taeda
AATTAATTCACAAGTTATTAACTCATAATGAAACTATAGAATACATCAGTTAACTCAGTTGCATGTCAGTGCATGTTCAGTTCAGCAGGGACAGGTGTTAGAGAATCACATTGCTATCAATTGTGACTATAGTTGTGCATTAGATCTTGCACAATCAAGGGATTGAGTATGTCAATGAGTTTGCTCACGTATTTGCCCACATTGTAGCTTGTGTTCACGTGATTTTTCCAAGTAAATACGTGGTTGCCTTGGAATTATCATAAGTTCTTGAGCAGGTACTGAGCAGCGAAGGCAGGCAAGCAGCGAAGGAGATTTGAGCCAGTGATTGATTCAGATCTGAGCTGTATTTTGTGTAACAGAGGTGGAGATACTTGTGAGAAGTATTATGCTGTGTAATGTTACATGACTCAATCATTAATATACAGATAGTTGGGGTTTTTAGCGAGATGCTTTCCCCAGGATACATACTGTGTTAATGTGTGAATGCTTTTGATGTTTTATTGTTATTGATGCTGCTATATTGATGATCAACGTAGAGGAGCTTATGTATTGTGTATGTTTTCCGCAATAGTACATGATCAGGATAATCTCTGTTGAATATGTGTTAAATTATTCAAAATTTCTACATTATATGTGTGTGAGTTTATTTTTTCGTTCTCTACTTTTTAGCATAATTTCTATTTGCATGCATGCGCTAATTACAGTAAAATATACAAATCTATAAATTAAATAAAATTGTAATAGTGTAGAATCTCATAATTTTAATATAATATTGTCATATATGTTGTGATGAACTATCCAATGGAATATCCATGACAATTTATGGATCAATGTTGGTGACTTTTCCTCTAAGGAATTATAGACTTTTTTAATCAAGTGCCTAAGGAAGAGGTGGTGAGGGTAAACATCAATAGGTACGAATGGGTAGCAAGAGCTAACCATATGATAAGAAAGAAGGAATTGGTGATGCTAGTCAAGGATAAGATAGAGGTACTAACAAAGCAAATAGAAAGTTTCAAAAAGAAATGTGAAGTGCTCTATCGAAAGGGACTTCCAACCTTCTTCGACAATGATGGAGACCTGTATCCCAAGGAAGATTTCATACAAAGTTTGATTACAATAAAAGAAGATCCCAAGGGCTTCAGAGAAAAGAGCCATACCTTTCACGTACAAGAAATCATGAAATTATACAATAATCATTTTGAAATTTTGTATAACTAAAGTATATTTTCAAGAAGTGAGGTAGAGTTGATTACGAGGTCATCACTAACCTAGAAGGAAACATGATAGATGCATGGTCATTTGATGTTCTATATGGTAAGGAATGGAGGAATCTTATGGATTTATATGAATGGGCCATTCAAAGTGGATTTCCACGAGTGACATAGATTGCATTGATAGAAGTAGGTTCCAACTCAAAGCCTCCACCACAATAGCAGGAACAATCACATGTGTGACCCCCAATTATCAATATTGGCATTGACACGACTAGTGGTAGCTCCACGAAGGTAGTGCCTAGCACAGGTAATGCCCAACCAATAGAGAGAGAAACCATAGTACATCTAAGAGAGAGATAGAGAGGACCTACTAAAACAAAATTCATAGGGGCCCACCCAAAAACTGGTAGATCAAAATTTGTAAACCTTCAAAATTCAAAGGGGCCAACATTTTTGTAAAGATACTTGGTCATGGTTTTTCAAAATACCACAAGTGGCTTAGTGGAAGGTCTTGGGATTTAAGTTCCTATATATAAGCTTCATTTTGTATTTTCAAGGAAGAATGTATGGGTTTTATGCGAATAACAAAATTTTGTTAGAATCTGTTGGGGGTTTTGAAGCTTTGAAGGAAGGAATTTTGAGTGAAATTTAGGATTTTTGTCCTTCTTTTACATGTAATTTCATGAGCCACCTTAAGTTTTGAATATTTTCTATATATAAATACAATTTTCAAACAATTTAAAATATATTGATGAAAATAATAATTTTAGAGTTAAGGTTTGTAACTTGGGATTTAAGGAATCTAGGGTTAAAACCTTTAGACAAAAAATATGGGTAATTTAGACAGAACGAAGATGTACAAATAATGGAGAGCCTATTAAGGTTTCTTTGAACAAAGCTCACATGTATTTTTTGTAACTCTTAAAGATACATAAATAAATTTGCACCTCATTCAAATGAACTTGCTTCCATCAAACACATGTTTCATAAGAAGAAGAAAAGTATGAAGGCCACATAAGAAAAGTAACACATAGTGCTATACACCAATGTGCTGGAATCAATCTGGTGAAGGAAGCATAATCATTACACAAGTGATCAAAATTTCAAAACTGCGAACCCCCTGTTTGTGGTTCCCATGTCTTTAAATTTGACAAAAATAGGAAGTTTTCAACTTGATTTCTTCAATTGTCCTTGATTTGAGAATTTGATCCCATAATATTCACTTATGTTTTAATTTTGATCAAAATTTAGAACTCTCCTAATGACCGCTAAAATATAGTTTTCTTTTGAAATGTTGCCCTAATTATCTGAACTATGTAATAAGATTAACAAGTTGCTCCCATTCATCTTCCATTAGATAAGTTAAAGCAATCGTTCTCCTAAAAGATTCATCCAGTTCTATATATTTCTTAAAGGTTGATTTAACTATGAACAAATGTTTGAATTCATAACAAACAAATATATCATCAAATGATTTCTCAAGTAAACTTTGACCACTTAGAGCACCTTTTACTCTAGAAAATTTTGATTTATCCATTGCTAGCTTGTGTAGTAATATTTGACACTCTTCTTCTGATACAATTTTGCCTTGTGAATTTTTAAAAGAAGGAAACCCTTTTTGTTGTAAAATAGAGAATTTTCTATAAAATTTAATTATGTGTGGTTGCATACTCTTTTATCTTTCATTTGCAACATTAAGGTTTTCTTTGTTAGAATTTTTCTAGTTTGTGAAAATGAACTAGCTCCATCATAAATACCCAATTATTCTAGATCCTTCTTTGTCTTTGCATTTAAAAACTTAATGATCTTGTTTGCTTGATTGGGTTTGTTTCCCAACTTGTCTTTTATATCATCAATGGACTTTGTTGCTCATTCCAACAACTCTTCCTGTTCAACAACAATTTCAATTGATGACCAAATGTAAGATACAGAAGACATTACTTCCATCCAAATCTTCTCTTTAGCCTGTATTAAATATTGAGCATTGTCAATCTGATTAAGTTTCCATTCAAGTTGTTTTTGCAACCTGGAATTTTTCTAGATTTCAGTAATTAAAGAATTATCAAAGGTTATTTTTACTTTCTCGTCCTTTTTCAAAGCTGCTTTCAAATTATCAATTAACTGATTCATTAAACTTAGGGATGATAGAGCCTTTGATAATTTTTATGTTGCCTCATTTACTTCTGAACATATTTGAGATATGAAAGGAAATGATTACTCCTTTTCCTTTAATAATTTCTCCATCTGGGAATCCATTTTCTATATTTGCAAGTTTTGTTCAATCATCATTTTCAAAATAAATTCTTTCTCCTTTTCAAGCTCTCCAGCTTCCTATGTCTATGGATGTTCTATAGTAGGCTTCTTTAATCTCTTATGAAGAAATTGAATATATGCCTTTCTATTTTTTATAATATCCTAGACAACATTAATATCATGAGGATCTAAACCCGATTTAATAACAATATCCTCCAATGGTTTGATTCTGGTGTCTTTAGCAAGAGAATACATTCTCTCCGTCTTTAACTCAAAAATAATATTATTTAATGAATTTTTCAATTTTGATAAACTTATTACTGACCTAGTTAGGGTAGAATAAATCATTTAACCTATACGTCCGTGAAGTTCAATCTGATCAATAGGATGGATATGTTTAGTATTAAAAGAAAACACAAAAGTCTTGAACTCTTCAATTTTAGCTCCTAGGACCTTGGTTTCAAGTAAAGCTAATTGAAATTGTCCTTTTCCAACATCTAGAGCTTAGAACAATATGTTCTTTGTGAAATAGGTTAGCTTCCAAAAATGAGAGTAAGTCATTAACTTTAGAGTTTCATTCTTCTTCTTAATTTCCATGAATTTGGAGAAAATACTTTGATTAGGAGTTGAAGGAGAATATTGTCTTGTTGTTGTTTCGATTTGTTGCAAATTGAAAACTGGCTTGCGTGAAAGAAAAACTATAGTTGGTGAATAAATATATGAGGATCTAGTTTCTTATATAGACTCTTATACATCCCTTGTTCTCTATCTTTTGTGAACTCTAAACTCAGTTCCCTCTGATTCTGAAACATTCTCAACTACCCTCTTGAGTTCTTTTTCCTTCTACTAGGGAGTTGCTAAAACATTAATTCTTATTGATTGTTCTGCTTCTTCTCTTCTAGTAATTTTTCTAACATGCCTTGTTCCCAAGTGTCTTTTTTTGCATATTTTTCAATCTTTGGCTTTGATAAAATAACATTGGGAGTAGAATACTTCTTAACTTTGATAGATGAAATTCTTCCAGTTACATCATAAGACCAACTGATTCCAATTGAAAATTTCATTTGTGCTAACAAAAACTCTACCTCTTTATTTGCAACTCTAGTATTTACAATAAATGGTCCCACTTGTGCTTTGAGCTTGAAAATAACATCCTTCTTTTTTGACAGAAAACGTGCCTAATCTCTATTCAAAATTTTTCTGATGAACTCAAGAGAAAAAATTATGATTGGAAGAAATATTGGAAAACAGTATGAGATATTTCACATCCATACACTATTATCTCAATATTTTTTTTTATATAAGTACCAATCACCCAACTTATTTTGTTCACTTAGTTGCAAAATATGCTTGACTTCTTGAAAAATTCTTGGTAATTTCTCACTGAGTAAAAGACTGAAGCATATTGAAAGAAATTTGTCTACAAAGTTTGTAAAAGTGAATCCCTCAGGATGTTTTCAGACTAATGAAGTCCAATGAAAAATTGACCACTGATTACCCTGTAAATCTTTCTTTTGTAGTTTTACTTGAGAAAAATTTTCTGACTAAAAATATAGGAACAAGTAAACTAGGATAGAATGATGCTTGAAAGCCTTTTCACTTCCAAACCTTAAAAGCTGTTCATGGATGATATCTGATAAAAACTAACTAAAATTGAGCAAAACTAAATGTTTATTTCATGTTGAATGAGTTGACAAGAAACCAAAGATCACTTCATCTACTACTTTGTAATTCTCATACCCTAAAATACAAGACAACATGGAAATGATTTCTTTGGAAATTTTTGGGAAGGAATTTGAAGGATAGGGAGACTATGCTATGGAATAGTAACTCCTTCAGGTAAAAAATACTCAAATATGGCTACTTTTTTGCTATGGAGACAAGTTCTGATAAATTTCAAATAAAACCGCACTAAAAAATGGATTTGGAGAGGTAGAAACAACAACTTGAAGGGCCTAAATTTTCTATTAAGAGGTGATATATAATAAAGTCTCTCCATTTTTAGTAATGATAGCCCTCTCACTTAGAAGATACCTATCAAAAAACCATACCAAAAATTCCACAAAATGATAAGTCTACAGAAATAAAAATTAGGGAAGAAGTGACTCACAGAGAGAAAACTCATCATCGTTGTCCTGGAACTTCTAAGATGCCCAATTTTGTACTTCATATATATCAAATTCACATTTTGTTTCCTCAATTTTGTCTTCCCGATCAATTAATAAAAACTTGTCTAATTTTATAGAAGTAAAGGTACCTGGGTTTTCTCCTAATCTTTACTCAATTGGTTTGTTTTATTTTTCATGACTTCAATAAATATGAACATGACTAAGAGGAAGAAAACTAATAAATACCCACCAATTGATGGATTTGATGACAATTTTTGTACCTTGGTTTCTATGAATTCTTCCCTTTATGTGGCTGACTACACTGAATAGAAGAAATGGTTTGAATAACGGGAAAATAAGGTGTTATTATTTTATTGTGTGGCTCATGTTTTGAATTATAAAAATCCCTTTGATGTGACTTGATATCAAAGTGTGATTTCAGAAGGCGGGGTGGGGGGGCAGGTCGGTAAATGGTTTTAATTAGATGGGTTTGAAATCACTTTGGAGCGAGCACGTCATAAAAATGGTTTCATTGAAACAACATATTTCACACCCCCCTGGTGTGATAAATGTTGGAAAGGCAAGGGGGATCAAAATCAAATCTCCACCGTTGATCAAGTATGCACATTTTGTGCCATGCAAAAGCGCAGAAGCGTTAGGTGAGATTTATTAAAAATCCATTTTTTTGTTTTAAGAAATAAAATATATGTCAAAAAATAATAATATAGCTATTTATAACATAAGTTATAAATTATTTATATAAAGTGCAAAGAAATTTATTTTTTTATTTTTTGAAATTTCTTGGGAATTTTTTTGGAACAAGAAAATGTTACAACACACCTCACTATACACTTTTTTTCAATTTGGGTTAAAAAGTGTTTGTTGAGGAAAAACACCTAAGGGTTTCCTTGTATTCAACAGATGTCCGCTTAGTTTAATAAAAATTCAAGCCAAACCCTGCTATGAAATGATAATAGTAAATGGTTATGGGAATGGGATGGATACACATATTGGGAAAGAACACTCCCCTATTGATATTGAAGAGATAGACACAATTTGAATTTTGAAACCAACTTATTCTTCCTCAACTATGTCAATTGCATGATAGGTAGAATTCACCAGAGACCCAAATAGACCCAACATTTTAGAAATTGACTCCTCAATCATAGAAAATAAAACCCTAGAACACTTTGTAGAAAATACAACCCTAGCATATGGTGAATAAATATTGGAACACATGAATGTATTATTCAACCCAAAAATATCATTAGAATGTTCGTCAAAAAAGAGGTCGATTAAAAAAAATAGAAATGCCTAATATTCCAATTATGGGACCACATAACATTGACCTTCTATTCACTGCTACTGGAGGTAATTTTTTTTTTTAACTATGCTACTCCTCAACAATGTTAAACATTTGCAAATCATAACTCCATACCACAAAATAATGTCATGAATTTACCTCAAGCAACATGCAACAATGCATTTGTAGACAAGAATGCAACAAATGTTGAAACTCAATGTCCATTATGCAAGCAAATTGTGGCAAACAAAATTGTTGTTTAACAAACAGAGAAGCCATTGTCTCCAATAACTGTTGAAGGGAATGGAATTATAGTCCTACCTAGTGGAAAACAATTTCAACATGCATAGAATGAGAATGTAGATGCAAGTACAAGTCATGAAACATTGGAAAGAACCAATACATTTCATGATCAAATGGATATAAATGCACCAATAAAAAATCCAAATTCTGCAAATGAACAAGCTTTAGGAGAAATCCTTGAAGGTTTTTCAACATATCGAACTACACGTTATACTAGAAGGGCACTAAGAAGCTTATTTAGGGCATCCTTACTAGGTCTTAAGAAGAACTCAGGATGGTTTAACCGTAGAGTAGATGAGGGGAAGAAGAAATTTAGAGAAATTGGTAGATGGTTCTTTGGGAAGTCACTTCAAGATGTAGAAGAAAAGGACATTATTGCTAGAAATGGGAACTTCATGAGCAAAAAATATAATAAAGAGTCCAAAATTGAGGATGTTATTGAACACCTGGATGGATTACTTGAAAAAAACTATTCCATTGTTATGAAAGAGATATGTAAGTATTTTATGCCTAGAAATATGGCTTTTGTATTTATTAAATGAAGGATGACCTATAAGGCTTTGGAATGTTTGAAATGGATTAACTGTCATGGTGTGTTCAAGGGAGCTAATTGTACTTCAGTTTTAGATGAAACAAAAAATTGGACCAAAGAAGTTGAGGATATTGATATGAGTTGGGAAAGAACCGAGAGTTTCACATATGGAGTTAAAGTGAAGAAAGTAAATTCATATGCTTCCTTCATGGTTGATTCATATGAGAGGAATGCCAATATAGTCATTAAAGTTTCTTTCAAACTTGGTATTGATTCTCATGTGCATTATGATTGAGGTGGGAAAGTATGTGAGATATTATTTGAGTTTCTAGAAGATAATGGCTTGATGTCTTGTGTAAGCCTTGGGAAATGGGATGGAAAGGAAGAATATAAATAGGTTTTAACACATGCTACTAATCCTACAAATAAGGATAAATTGATGAAAAAGTTAAATAGACTGTTGCAAGATGGTATCCCAATGGGAGATGGAAGGATATCGAAAGTGGATTTGTTTGAGTGCCATGATATAGTGGCCATATGCAGTTTAGTATGAAATAATAATGTTTCTCCAATGGGGAATAATTTATGTCCTTGGTGTGTATGCCATAGAAAATCTAAACACATGGTTATAGATGAAAACAAAATCCAAGATGGAGATACTATTTATCGTATTTCCAAGTTTTATGGAATGTCATCAAATATGCTACTAGTAAGTTTTAGAAATGTATTTAGAGTTTCTTTGTTGTTGATACATTCACTTACTTTATTATTCTAATTTTTTTTAAGGCATTCAGAGTCCAATCCTAGTTTGGAACAAACAATGATAGGATGGCAAGAAAACTTAGATGAGTGTATTAAACTCAACCAACCTTACTTTGTGGAAAATTGAATGTTATCAAGAAGTATCTCGTAAATAGATCAGTTGATGAAAACGTACTTTCTTTCTCAATTTTTTTATAAATAAAAACGCTTATTTAATTGACAACTAATGAAACATTTCCTATCAATTGCAGTTAACTCCGGCCCGAATGTCCAAGCTTATATATTGTGTGTGCCATGTTTAAATTAGGACTATTTTCAAGGTGTTTCATGAAATTCAAAGAATTGTACAAGACTATGACAAGGTTCACCCAACTATATGGATTGAGAAAACAAAATCTATTCAAATTTGGGAGGAGATGGAGAAAATTGGGGTTCCATGTAAGCCTAAGGAACCATACCATCGTAAAATCCAAGACTATAATGACCTTAACTATGGGAAATCAAATGGACCAACATTAGATAAGATCCTTGTTTGGCATGAAGGAATTTTTAAGGTTTAATAAGACAATTTTACTTGGAAAAAAATATAATTTTATATATCATTGAGAATGTGATTCAAAATTACAATCTTGATGTTAGAAATTATGCTTTATTATTTGTCCCTTTGCCCAACCCCATCCTAATGTTAGCATATGTAACCTTTTTTATGTGGTTTTTTAATGAACAATAAATGATGATTTCATGATGGCATATAAGTGAAACTAGCTCACAGTTTCATGTAATTTTAATTGAAAATTAAGTAATCATGTCTAACAAAATATTGTGATTGAAGGTTATTGAAGGCTTGCCAAATGAAGAAAAGTATAAAAAGTTGGTGAGGTTGTGGAAGTGTTATAAACAATTCCACATGTTGCATTTACACAGTACAAAAGGAAATGATGCAAATGTGTATGAGGAAAGGCATGTCAATTTGAATTTCTTATCCTATGATTAAGTTCTTCTATTATCTTAATTCAAAATAGTCCTGATGATGGGTCCCTGTTGGGATTTGAAATGTTGACAAATATTGGATATTACTGTGGATGCTCTGAAGCTTAAATCAATAGAAAATGAACCACAGATTTCTAAAATCCAGAATTTGAATTTCTATTAAGTTCATTGTATAATCTGTTTCAACATTATGGTTTTGAATCATTCACAATAATTTTTTTGATTGAATATCGATATAGGATTGGATTCCTTGCCAGTGAGTTACTGTGATTATGTTAATGTTTTTTAGGAGATGATATGATTCGTTATATGCATAGCCAAGGGGCCCATGCTTTTGATATGACTAGGGCTATTCATTCTTATACCTTAGGAACGTTAAGGAATGAAGTGATGGAACATAAGCACATGGCAATGAAAAATTTGAACAACAATAGAGGAGGAGGGAGAGGGGTTGCTAATGAGTATAGAAACACATTTGAACATGGCAAATTGTGTCTTGTAAATGCGATGTGAGCACAAGTTTCAAGCTTGTTATGAGGTTAGATGGTACCTTCTAGAACTTCAAAGAAAGAAGATTCGTGCATTCAACCATTAGAAGTCAACTTCGTGTTGACTGTGAAAAGACAAGAAATCCACTCAATAATGAAACTATGACACGGTTAGCATCTTGCTTTCCTAATGTCACTTATCACAAAATAAAACAACTATTTAACTCATGGGTGAAGCAACCGAATAAATCATTGATTGCTCCACCAATTGTAAGTATGTTATAATTTTAAATGGTATATAATTCTTATTTAAGTTTATAGTGTGAGGGCTCATGATGATGTGTTTGACTATTAATATGTCCTTACAGATAAGTAATCATCTTGCAAGATCAAGGCCAATAAGAAAATATGGTGAGGAAGCTTATTGTGAATCAAATTGCTTTGAAAAGTGCAAGGCAAAAAAAAAGGTTCAAACAAAAAATAAACAATGCAACTTTCCCTCTAGTGGGAGTGTGATTTTCACTAAATCCGTAAATATGTAGATTTGTAAAATACTAAATTAACAACATAAATCTACAACACATTGTGTAAATCAATAACTCTGTAAATTTGTGGAATAGTAAAAAAACAGAGTATAAATCTGTAAAAAGAGAGTACAAATCTGTAAATTTTCTGAATTTTCAATTTTGATATTTCTTATGTTATACATCATTGTACTTTTAGTAAAGTACATATTTTATGTGCACTTTGACATGGTAAATAGTGTTGATTTTAGGAACTGTGCTAGGTCAGTGTGATTAGACCAATTGATGATACACATTAAATGAATGGACAATTGTTGTTGCATTTGCGAAACACAGTGAAACACGAGAACTGTGTGGAGCAACTATTGTTGATTTGTTGATGATGGATTCAATCACTCACAATCAAATGGATGTTCCATCCTTAATAAATGGTGTAGGGTAGAGTGGGGGAAACCAAGAAATTCCAAGGGAAGTAATTGAAATCCAAAGGAAGAAAACTGAAAATATTGTACAACTTGGTGCTAATAAAACAAGTATGAGATTGGAAAAAATGAAAAAGGTCATGGATGATCAAAATGCAACATTGCATGCAAAATAATGAAATTTATGAACTTGTCTACAAAGAGATAAATTCCAAGGCAAATATGCTCTCCATGAAGGCTATTGGTCCAAAGAGAATGATATATTCAAATTATGTATCGACTAAGTGTAATTTTATATCTCTTGATTATAAAATTATGCTCTTTTCTTCCCGTGGAATAAAGTTGTGGAAACATGATTTTTCTTTACAGAACCAAACACATAATCTCAAATCTCAAATTCAAGTTGAAGTTTTTACTTGAAGGATGATGAGTCAAGATAAATGTTGAGCAAGTGAACTATTCTCCTAGAATCACACATCATAGTTAGTTGGAGAGTTTCTACCTATATGATGGTCAAAATGGCCTAGCATTAAAACAATAACTCTTGCTAATTTGGCCTTTCAAAGACCTAATATGTCTTCTCATAAATGTCAAATAAAAAACTTGGGTTGAATTACTAGAGCTAGTTGTATTGCTTGTTATTTTTGGTGAACTCCAAAAGAAAATTATGTTTTATTTTTATTGGTTGAAATTCTTGCATGTAAACTAATTCACCTTATTATCCCAGTTGGAAAGCATACTAATTTTGTCAAAATCAAACCTTGGATCAAATTCCTAAGATTGCCAATCTCAACATCTAAATCGACCCTCTCTTTTGTTAGGTTTGTCAAATAAAAGCCAAGTTTGATTGGTCAACCACACTAGATATTTTCCTAATCATGTGAAAGAAAAAAGGGCTTTTCTTACAGCTAATGCTGCTAATATGGCCAAGTTAAACAAATTCAACTTCCTTGGCATAGTGAGAAAAGTTTCAAAGTGTGTTAGAGCCTTAAACATAGTGGTTTCTTTAGATTAGTTTGACATGTAAAACAATCTTGAATCCTAGTTTATTATTCTCAGACAAAGTAAGTGCAAACAAAAGTTTTGAAAACATCAGTGTTAAGAGGAAATGTGCTAAAATGAGTCATTGTTGGTAGCATTTAATTCAAACAAGGGGTTGTGTTTAAAAATAAACATCCACACAACCTTCGCTATTTGAGGGAAAAAATTTATGTATGCTAGGACAACACAAATCAAAGAAACAACCCAATAATTCCCTGCAAACAATGGTGAACATAGTTCAACAAATTTATTGTAGGATATGAGTGGGTTTAGAACTTGTTAAATGTGCCACATAAGAACAATCTCAAAGACAAACTAATTCACCTTCAAGACAAAATTAGAAGGGTTTTATCAATAATAATGTGTCCCTTATTCATGCCACAGGAAGTAAACATTGGCAAAATTATTAATTATTTCTAAAGGGATGTCGTTTTTAAGCACGAATAATTATAGGTTGAATTCCAACACTGAGGGTTATTGCTTTAGACAATTAATTGACAAAGAGAGGAGAAAATAAATGGCAACATTCAACAAGAGTAGTTTTAGCAGTTATCTTTGGAAGCTAGCATAAACAACAACTTTTTCACAATAAAATCTCATCTAAAACAACAAGAAAGTCGATTCAAATAGAAAATTAAACCTAGCCAAAATCTTGTTAGACATACCATTTTTTCCTTGGGGACGGTTTAACGGTACCTAGAAAGTCCCCAAAATATACCTGGGATGGATTGGGAATGAATTGGAAGTCCCTAGGTCCCCAATGAAGTCCCCAAAAAATTGGGGATGTTGCCAAACCTTGTAAAAGTCCTCAGTATGCTGGAACGTTAGGTACGCAGGATTTTTTGGTAGGGATAGGTCCTCGTGCAACATAGGTTATAACTAGTATCGAAACATGATTTCTCTCTTATTTGATTGTGTAAGTCTTTTTGATTCTATGAATAACAAAGAACCATATGTTTCTTATTTAAATGAAAGAAATTAATTACATAAAAAATACATTGTTTGTATAAATAAAAACATTATCAGATAAAAAGACATTTTTATATTAAACATTACAATTTATTTACAGTAATAACATATAAAAATATTGTTGTTATGGAACTCTAGGATGCTTGGAAGGTTTCTAGAAGCCCTCCTCTTCACAAGAATCTAATGCAGTACAATCTCTCTTGCCTTGTGTAGAAGCCTCTGGTTCTTTGGAACGGTTGCATCATCTTCTTGTAATTTATCTTTAAACTCCTTCACTTTGTCCTTATGCTGTATCAAGTTGCTTTACAATTTAATTTTCTTAGTAGTGTGCTTCTTCAAAAAGTCCAAATGCTTCTTATAGTTTTCAGAGTATTATTTATATTTTTTTTGAATAGTATCATTTGATTGTATCAATTTAAATTTAATTCGATGCAATTCAGACTCCAAATCTCGTTGATCTGAAATCTACAAAATTAGAAGTGCAAGTGGTTTGGGATTACTCTACAAAGCACGAATTTGGGATTGTAAATATTGTATCTCACTTTGTCATCCCAAATGTTTTGTTGTTTGTTTGTCCAATAATTTTATTTTAAGTTCCTTAATGTGCTCTTCCTTCTTAATTATCTTGTTCTTGAGTGATTCCTTTATTGTCGATATGCCAAACACATCACCTCCAACATCCATTGTAGCAACAACTTTTAACAACAATATCTCTCACTCTTGCAAGGCCCAATGATACTTAAGCAAGGCAACTTTGTGTTTCTTTTATTTAGTATCTACTACTTGAATAAATCAATTCAAGCTATTGTCTCATGCTCTTAGTTAGTGTTCAAACTCTAACAAGACCTTCAAATTCTTACCATCTTTCAACTCTTCATCTTTCTTTTGAATCTCACTCTTCATCATTTTAGCCCTTTCTTCATAATTTTTTATCTCCTCCCTATGTTTAGTAACCAGTTCATTGATTTTGTTTTGAAAATTAACCTTTAAAGTATGAATATATTGTTCTTTCTCCATAAATTCTTGCATAAGTTTTACTCTAGGCGGGATGTAGGCCCGTAGAGGCAATATGTTAAGAACCTCAAGCCTATTTTTAAGCTCTAGTATCTTGGCTACATATTTATCCGTTTCATACTTATACTTTTTTTCATAAATCGTTGTGTTCCTTAATTCCATCATCTATAGATTTAGATTCTTTAGCATTCAAATCTTTAATATATCTTTCATACCTGTCTCTAGATACCTTTTCCTTCTATTAATTGTCCACTATACATTTACGCAAGCTGGTGATTTCCTTCTTCATATGAAGAACCTGTTGATTCTTATTCGTGCATATTTCATTAGTTTTCTTTTGAAACTCAACTTTAAAAGAATGAATATATTGTTCTTTCTCCTTCACTTCTTGCATAAGTTTTACTGTAGGTTTGTATAGGTGGTTTATTAAGAACCTCAACCCTGTTTTTAAGCTCATTTTTAAGCTCCAATATCTTGGTTGCATATTTGTTCATTTTAGCCTTATATCTTTCTTCCATATCATTAAGTCCCTTAATTATATCATCTATAACTTTAGATGCTTTATCTTTCAACTCTTCAATATATCTTTCATACCTATCTCTAGATAACTTTTCCCTATGTTCACTGTCCACTAGAAATTTCCACAAGCTTGTGACTTCCACCTTCAGATGAAGAACTGGTTGATTCTTATTCATGCATATTTCACAACTCTCTTTTGAGGAATCATGGTGAACCCGTGGAGAAGATAATCACTCTTCATATTTCTCTAAATCTGCAACTTGCTGCGTGAGTTAATAATCTTCTTATCCTTAGTGATGCATAGTTCATAACTCCATATACAAGAATCATCTTGACCCTCTAAAGAAGAACAAATACCATCATCAATAGATTCTTATTCAAATTTGAAAAATCCCTACATCATATTTGCATCTTGGCATGTATTTAAGCTTGCCAAAGTCGCAACAAAAAAAAATTCATCAAGGTTCACTGGATTGATGTCACTTCCCACATTTTCCATATTTTCTTCCAAAAATTCTTCTTGTAGTTGTGAAGTGGTTGCAGGAGCAACCCCTTCCATATTCTTCTCCGAAGAATGTTGAGGTATTTTTTCATTGTCTTTCTGGACTTTACACCTTCTATTGTATGTTTATTTAGGACAACTTGATCGCACAACATTAGGTTGATACAAGTCAATATTTTTTTGCAATGTGCTCATTTACCTAAACTTGACCCTCTTAAGTTTACTTTCCTACAATGCATGGTGCAATTTATTA
>APFE030238673.1:0-18959 GCA_000404065.3 Pinus taeda
ACATAAATTTAGGATACGGTTTTTAAATGACCGCCCTTCTGATAAAGCAAAACTATTTCTAAAAATTGAATCTAATTTCGAACCATTTCTGTATTTGCTCCTTAGTGATGCAAGCATGCAACATTCGTCTGGGAAGATTCGGCTGGTCGCCTTCCGCTTTCGTTTGAGCTATGAAAATAGAAATAACAAGCACTGGCACCACTTTCTGGTAAACTAGAAGATATTTTCGAGAATCTTCCTCTGGCTGGGTGTATTCACTGCGTGTATACTTGGTAATAACTCAAATTTCTCTCAAACTGATTCTTCTTTTGCTATTTTGGTTTCCGGCCTTGCGAATGACTGAACAAGGAAGGGACTTTACTCTCTGAACAATTTTCTGCATTGAAAACTGCCTCCTTTCTTTGTTCCAGGCTTTTCTTCAGGGTCTTCTGTAAACATGCTGCTTTTATGCGCCTTTGACTCTGAGCTTTAGATGGCCTATTGACGTCAACATCTGTTGAGTGATACTCTGGAATCTGTGGTCCTATCGCATGCGGCATCTGTTTCTGAAGGGATCTCTTCTCTATTCTCCGAGCATTGATGCTTTCCCCTTTTCCTTAGATGTTTCCTGCACATTGCTTCATGTTATTTCCTGTCTTACAGTTTAAGCAAAGGAAAAGAGTAATGATAATAAAGATTGACATGAAAGCTTTAAGCTCTTATGAATGCATAATCATGACACCCATAGCGCATTGACTCTTCGAAAAACACAAAACTGTCCTTCCTGAATACTTTGGCATACAATCATTAATTTCTTTTAAGGCGCACGCCCAATTTTGGTTTACGGACAACTTTCCTTGAATACTGCACCGAGGAAAATTCGTGATGGGTGATTTCTATGACTCGCATCGCAGCATCGCGGATCGCGCCGTCAAGATTTGTCATCATAGAAAATCATGATCGCGAATTTTCTCAAATCGCATTTATCGTAGATCGCAGCATCGCAGATCGCAAATCGCGTTTAGTCATTCAATCATTGTGTGCTTCTTACGCGATGTTGCGATATGCGACGTCGCATATCGGCCTTCAGAGATTTCTTAAGTTTTTTCATTTAAGAGCGCTTCATAATGAATGCGATGCGATGAATTTCGCGTCGCTTCTTCGCAGTTTATTATGCTCATAAGAGAACGTTTCATTCTCTTCTCGCGATGCGATAAAGTTTTAAGGAGTTGAATACAAAAAATTTCATAAAATGTTTGTTTGGATTTTTTATTAAGGGTCCCCATTTGCTTGGTGTTATTGCTAATATCAAACAAAGAGGGGGGTTGTTGGTGGCCACAACACCTCCATATCAAAGGAAGCCATCGGGGTCGAAACACCAGTAGGAGTAGAGGGAAAATCCTCTTCGTAAGGTTACCAAATAGGGCTCCAAAACAAATCGTGAAGTTCATCTTCTAGGGCACGAGAGCTCAACGGTTGGACACTTGGAATAACAAGAAAAGTGTCACCACAAACCGGTGTCTTAGGAGCAGCAGAAGAAGGATACCCTTGGTCACTAGGGACGGGAGACGGGATCGATGGATCCGCCAGGATGATTGAATTCAAAAAATCCTAGACAAGCTAATGAGGAAAGGCCCTACTCAAAACTAACGCAAACAAGATCTAACAAGGTAAGTGTGATCGTGGTCGAATAAATTTTAAGACATTAGGACACAACTTCACCTTTTCATCTTTAAAGAGTCGAGAAAAGGACAAAAAGATGACTCTAGTCGCCTTTGAATGTTTAGTGAGCCCGAAGTGACAAATGCTCAAGTGAGCCTTTTCTTTTAAGAAGTCCGAAAAGGATCAAAAAGTGACTACTCTGGAGAAACTAGGCAAGGGGTTTACCAGACAATCCATAAAACTGCATATACACCTTAGCAATCATATGAAAATCAAGGACTTTCCATACGACAGTCAATCTTCCTGAATGATGTGTTGGGTGCATTACGGGCTGTAAGGTAGCAGACACAGCTTCCTGTGGATCAAGGATGATAACCTAGTGGAGTCTCCCCATATACTCGACGGTACGTGGGAGCACAAGTCCGTACTAGACCACAGTTGAGTCACAAAAGGAGGAATCACCCAACCTTGAGTGGAAACAAAAGTGACTAGGTTTAACGACGCCGGAGCACATCTCTAGCCTAGACCTCTAGAATGTGAGCGTTATGTTCCAATGCGTTTTTTGATTCGTTCGATTTATTTTAAAGTTGATCTTGTGTTAAGTTTCATTTTTCAGGTCTTACCGTATGTAATCTCTCAAAATTCCCTAAATGCAATCTATATGGAAAAACATGTCATTTCATTCGATGAATGCTAATTACGAGAGAGTTGAAGAGATTTCATGCAAACGAAACGATCACAAAACAACAAAAGAGCTTCCCTAATGCAGCTAATGCAAATCAATAAACTTTTCTTTAAGATCACTAAATTACTAATCGAAATGAAAAGTTCTAATTTTCACTAACTAATTCAAAGCAAAATAGATTTTTATTTTTGATGATGGAAAAATGCACTAAACAACTTTGAGAAATAACACAAGCAAATTATATCCAACACAAGCACGTTCAGTTCCTCAAATAACAAATCAAACATCCAAAGAACCAAAAAGGATCCCAAAGACAACAATGAGCCGTGTGATCTAGGCTCAAAGTGATACGAAGCGGAATTCAAGTGAAGACAAAGCAAGTCACCCAAATAACGCAACAAAATGATTCACAACTACCAAACGAGTGTAAAGGAGCAAACAAAAGAGTCGACTGGACCACAAAAAGATCAAATCACTTGAGGAAGGCTTGATTCACAAGGCCACTAGATGTCCTAGGGCTAGAAATGCGAAATCGATAGAAAAAAGCAAACACCCAAAGGGTAACGATCAAAGCCAGTCAAATCACACTCCAACACACTCAAGTAGTCTAAAAAAGGTACCTAGGACAAAACCCAAGCTCAAAAAGTTCACAGCCAAGCAAACTTCAAAATTTTAAGGCCTGGCGCGACTGTCAGGCTGCAACAAGTGCCTTTCAAGAATTGGCGTAGGTTGTAAATGTGTAACTTGCACCAACTAGCGCGACTGTCAGGCTGCAACAAGTGCCTTTCAAGAATTGGCGCAGGTTGTAAATGTGTAACTTGCGCCAATTGGCGCGACTGTCATGCTATAAACTAGCGCCAACCGAGTTTTCTATGGAAAAATAAAAACAAAAGAGTCAAGGCCAAATCAGCAATGCCTAAGTACACCAAGAGGCAAGAAGCAACACAGGAATTCAACCCATAAAGCTAATCAAGCAGGAGAAAACAAGAAAATAACCAAGAAACAAGGCAAGTTCCAAGCCGTTCGGTTCGTAAACCAAACCGGAGATGGACTCAAGTAGCATTGATCTAGTTTGCTAATGCAAAGAAATAGCGTTTCGAAGGCTATCTAGCCAGACTTCAAGCTTCGTCTTAAGTTTACAAATCAAACAACAAGACAAGACAAACAAACAAGGCAAAATCCAACTCCCCAACGGAGTCGCCAAATTGTTGTGCAGGTAAATCCCCTCTGTGGGCAGAGGTGATCCCACTAGCCTAAATGGGGTCTAGCAACAATCAAACAACGCTAACACGCAGGTTTCTAATTGCAAAGTAAAGACTGATGATGAGGGCCTACCTCGAATCCAACGCTAGTATTTGTAGAAGAGCCGTCGTTCCCGTTCTTTCGCTTCAGCTGGTCACAATCCTCACGATCCTCGTGAACAGACACCTGCACATGCAAAGAACAACACAAATACAAGCATAAAATACAAGAAATGCAACTATGTATCAATCAGAAAGGATACAACTCAAACATCATTATAAAGACAATAAGAGTGGAACCATAATAATAGTCGTCTATTATTATTGATAAACAAAAGAGAATACAACCAAGTTCTGACATCAAATCCTCCTTTGGGTGGGTTATCAACAACACATGCCTTGCAAAGTTTGTAGGGGATGGGGAACAAGCCTCTCTCTCCTTGGTTACTTGGACATGGATCTCCTCCTTAAAGATATAGCCTTATGGGGATGAACAAGGCTTCTTGTAGCATGAGCTTAGCAATTCTCAGACTTTGGGACTTAGAATTTGGAGCTTGAAGAGTAGAATTACTAACTAGCTTGCCAGAGACAAAGGGACAAGCTTATATAGAGAGAGGAGAAGGAGATAAGATCATCCACAAGATTTATGGGATTGTCCTTATCATCACGAAGCTTCCATGAGAGGTGGAGAACTACTTCCCTTCTATGGAGATCCGAAGCCCAACTAAACTAACTCAAACTGGAATCAGTTCATGAACAGGTTAGGAAGAACCTTTGCAAGTTGGTTTGTTAAAAAATTTACCCAACTGGGTTGGCGCTAGTGCGACTCTGAGACAGAGTGCCAGCTGGCACGCCCTCTTTGGAGGATTTCCCCCATTGGCGCAAGTGATACACTGTGGAACAACGCCAATGGAAAAAGGGCTATATTTATGGGTATTTTGCAGAAGGTGTCTTCAGGGCATATGAAGTACATACTCAAGGAGATACAATGCAGGTGTTTTCAGGTTATGTCACTTCTCATAGGTCCCGGAATAGGTCCTCCAATGTGCGGGACAAGGGGTAACAGGGACGGTGACAAAATACTTTGTAACACCTATCATAACCTATAAATACATATATCAAGTCAATTATATTTTACAAAACTATGAAAATTTGATCATAAAAGAAACAAATATTTAATTATTCACTGTATTTTTTAGAATATGATTAATTTAATTATGAATAATTGTTAGATGAATGGTAAAATTTAACCTCTACATAATATTTTAGAATATTCATAGTAGTATACACAAACTAAAGGTTGAGATTTATCTTAAAAGTAGCTATACCTTTTTTGTCCTTTTAATTAAATTGATTAATTAAGAAAAATATCATATGAACAAGTGTTATGTGAAATAAATATTTTTTTTTTGGGTATTTGGTATTGATAATCCATATTATTAGAACAATGGCCATTTAGAAATTAAAAATCTCCATGGTTAAAAATCTTGTTCTATTTTATTTACAATATATATGTTTAACTTTATATTAATTTTTTTTGTTAATTAACCATAGTAATTGCTCCGAAAACCACTCTTGAGCCCAATATGGTAGAAATATTGTAATATAATGTTTAACATCTTGACTAAGTCAAATTATATAAAAATAAATTAATTAATTTAAATAAAAAGATAAATGTAATGTAATATAAACATTTAAAAAAATAAATATAATAATGAAAAAACAAAAAATAACCATATAAAAATAAACAATAATAAAAATAAAAAAGGCCCATTGTATTGACGCATGGTATTTATGTGGAATATAACTTATTCAAAAGGGGAAATTAAAACAATTTAGATCCATCTTCTACTCAAGGATCAAATTTCTTTCCACTCTCAAAAAAATTTACATGTCAAGAAATTTGAACTCTGGACACTTAGTAAATTCAATTAAGATAAATCTAAACTGATTAAAAATAAAATTAATTAATTATTTTTATGATTTTTTATCCAATATTTTATTATTATATAAATTATATCAAATTAATATTACTATACAATTTAAAACATAATATTAATATAAATGTTTAGAAGGAAACAATATATTCTCTCAAAAAACAATAATACAATATTTTTATTATAAAATTTAAGAAATATATAATAAACCAATCAAAAAGATAGAAAATAAAAAAACTAATTATAGTATAAGTAAAATATAATAATTAAGCAAATTAACTTTATATAATAGATGACAATGAAGCACATTGATATTACATATTGCGTAGATTATTATACTAATTAAAAAAATGACAATTTCATTTTAAAATTACACTGACTATATAATATAATAAATATATTACAATAAAATTGTACAGGTACGTTTAATGGTTAGGGATTTATTTATTTGTTTCATAAAAAAGTGTCAAATATTTATTTATTTATATGGTTAGGGATTTATTTATTTGTTTCATAAAAAAGTGTCAAATATTTATTTATTTTATAAATAATAAGGTTTATACACCATCAAATAATAAGGTTTTATACAACATCAAAGATATAAGTTTAAATTTAAAAGGAGGTTTTTTTTACAAATAAAAATATGTCATATACTAATGCTTATAAATAAAAAAAATCTCATATAATATCATATTCTTCACAAGTTCATTGATATTTTATATTCACTCTTCCAATAATGAATAAAAATATATCGAGTTCTACATTATATATTAATAATTTATATAAATTTATAAAGTTAAAGTTAAAAAAAAAATCTCTGTTAATAACTTGAATAAAGTGTCTGAATATTGATATTAAATAATATAACTTAATATGAAATATGTGCAGTTAAGATTTACATTAGTAAAATATGTCCATGTTCAAAAAGAAAAAGTAATTAAAGATAAAATAATGTAGTTACTTCTTAATAAGAGGAAAATGTGTAACTTGGTTCAATTTTATACATGGTATATATATAAAGAGACCAAAAAACCACTATAGATATATGTAAATCATGGATTTATCAAGCACTAAAAGGATTAAATCTCTTGATGTGAATTTTGTTTCTTTCAAGTTTTTCATTTTAAAAAGAGGTTTGCATATAATGAGATTTGATCTCTCTAAGCTCTTTATAGATCTGTGTTTAAGATGGATCTATATTGGTTATATACACATAATGTTTAAAAAACTCTTTAACCTATGAATGTATGAGAAATTAATACCAACTTTATATATTATATATATATTATATATATATATATATATATATTATATATAATATTTTAATATTTTTTTAATTTTTAATTTTTAAAGATTTAAAGGAATTGGTAACTTGGAGTATTGGTAAACCCTAAATATATATATATTACTCTTAATAAAAGACATTTTGACTTTTTATAAGCTATAAGTTAGTGATATATCTAGTTTGTAAATTGATAAATATATTTTTGGTGTCATAATAATAATAAATAGAACTTAATCATGAACGGCTATTAAAAAAATAAAAAAATTTAATATTAAATATATTCAGGATACATTAAAAAAAATAAAGATTAAATTCATTCTCTTTATCAATGAATATCATTTAAATTTCACCCCACATTTTATAACTTTTCCTATCCTCTAAAAAATCATAATACATTTCCAACTTTTCCTATCCTCTAAAAAAAATCATAATACATTTCCTTTCGAATTTCATAATACATTTCCAACTTTTCCTATCCTCTAAAAAATCATAATACATTTCCTTTCGAATTTAATTATATATATTAAGTAAGAAGTATTAAAAGTTAATAAATCTTGTAAATAAATATTTTCCACTTTATACCATCTCTCACATTTTACAACACTTCTATAGTCCTTTAAAAAATCATGATACCTACTCTCTCAAAATCACATTTTACAACAGTTCCTATCGTCTTTTAAAAAATCATGATACCTACTCTCTCAAATTTAATTAAGTGTATAAACACTCATTAAATGAAATGTTAAAGAGTCTGCTTCATAAATATCTTCCTGGTAGAAAATTAAAATACCAAACATATATTTTACGTTTTACCACACTCTCTCAACTCTATTCTCCAAAAAAATTCATAATACCTGCTCTCTCTCAAATTTAATTAAATGTATTAAACACTTATTAAGTGAGAAGATTTAAAAATAGTCTCTTCGTAAAGAAAAACATGTATTCTACTTTGTAAGCATATATCTTTACTATTCTCGTTTAGAAAATCATAATACCTCATCTCTCATTTCTCAAATTTAATTAAGTGTATTAAACACTCATTAAGTGAGTTCATTTTACAACTCTTCCTATGCTCCTTAAAAAAAGTCATAATACCTCCTCCTCTCACAAATTTAATTAAGTGCATTAAACGTTCATTAAGCAGAAGTCATTAAGTGAGTTCAGTGTACAACTCTTTCTATGCTCTAAAAAAAAATCATAATACCTCTTCTCACAAATTTAATTAAGTGCATTAAACGCTTATTAAGAAGATGTAATGACCAGACATTTTACACAAATAAATTATTTATTTACCCTTATAAGTGAATATAAAACAGAGATTATTATTTTCTTAAAAATGATGAAGATATTATTTGTTCAAAATGGAATAATATGAATTACATGATATATGTGTACACAGTAACTTTATGTGAAAAGTTATTTCTCTTCTTGCTTAGAGATAAAAGAAAAACAGTTGCCAGCATACTAGGGGAAACCCTAAGTGTTTCCTCCTTCCCATAGAAAAGGGGAAAGAGGAAAAGACCCAAGGTTGTTAGATGAACAAACGGGAAGAAAACAGAGGCACTGGAGCAGAAGAGAGCAGTGCTACGTCTCGTGAGGACCAAATAGCACAAGCACAATCGTGTTTCATATTGCTGAGGCTGTGGCCGACAAGTGAGCTTGGGGGGAGACTCAGTTCGGACGACTGGTCTCGTGGTTGGGAGGATATCAAGCCTTAAATCATCTTCTACAGGTTGTAGAAGCGCAAAGGATAGAGGACGAAGAGTTACAGGTAAGTATATTTAGTTTCCATAAAATCTGGAAGATTAGATATTACCTTGTATTTCTGAGAGTTTGATTATAATCACTGTAAGTATTACTTTTAGGCTACGATTCAGAACCTGGGGTATTACTGGAATCAATATTAATAATGAATGACGTCTCTGTCCTTTCTATATAACAATGAAAGAAAACAGAGAACTAAAACCTGAACATTATCCAGTATCTTATTTTCTGACAATACAAATTGCGTTCAAGGAAAGAGACAGTAATTTATTAGGTGCAAGAATGGAAAAGAATGGTTCATTATTAACTGGATATGAAAACAGGAACATAGATAATCATAACTGTACTCCGTAAATAGTGCAGGAAAACAACAATGTATACCTGACGAACAATGCAGTGAGCAGTGACTCATATTCTACCATTAACGATACAAATATTGAAAAGAATGAGCGAAATGATATACAAAATGAGATACCATACGGGTATAGCAGTTAAAGAAGACAGTCACGGTATACGGTAAGATATATATATATATATTCCAGGGTCGGAATACCAATACAAACCCTCTCGAGAATTATATTTTAGATAAATGCTGCAAGGACAAACACTGTAAATAAACTCATAATGTAACATTGTCGAGACAACCGTCTGACTATAATAACTGTAGAAATAAGTGGCTGGTGGAATACACAGGTGAGTACCACCTGGTAGCATAGCGCTACAGTATGGCGCCAAGATAGGAATTCATTAAACCCGTGGGTCATATCAGCCGCTCGGCAAACAAACTCATCAAAAGATAAAGCGAGTAAACAAATACCGAAGAATTATGACCTGAGCATTCAATGGATTAATATCAGTTAATAATGAGGAAAGTGGTAACCCACGTGGAAGCGGAATCATTATCAGGCTGTAACAGGCTTTCTCCTAAATTCAACACATATGAATATCAGAAATCATGAAGAGAGGTCGATAGCTCGCACAGGAGCAAGCCAATGACAAACATTAACAGACATTCTCATAAAAATCCATTTATCTATATATTATCTAATCATGAGAGACACGACAGTCCTTGAGGGAGTAGGGCCATAGCCAAAACTTCAGAGCACTTCATTAAACCAAATAAATAACCCGTGTATAGTTATGGAAAGATTCGGTGGCTCATAGGAAGCAACACCGCTTACCATTAAAATATAAACATGTCAAACATTAAAAATGCAATAGGTACAGTAACATTCGATGACCTGTTCGGGCAACTTGGGACCACCCAGAAATTCATAATGCATTAAACTGAACCAAATAATACCGAGTTCATTACATATTAAATCGTTCTGAGAAACCAAATAATTACAACAAGGAACAGGGGTTAGTCGAGTGTAGAGCTTGACCCCATAGATCCGAATCCCTCGAACAGTTTCAGAGGGAAGCCGTAAAAAGATGGACCCAATATATAAAAAGAGAAACTACATCATTCGGCAACCTGGGAATTAATCCCTCAGAGCAAAGGGTAAATATTGAACAAAAAGAGAGACTCTGCCAAAGTGGAGTCAATACGCCAAGCTACAACAGAATTGACATAACCCTGACAGAGGAGGAACGATAATAAGCCGGGCTTCGAAGTGAGCAACTGATAAATCATTTGGGCGGTAGAACCCTTACCTGTAGTGGAGTATGGTCGGCAGAAACCCCGCACCATCCTCGACACCGTGGAATCGATGAGCTATTACCCTGCTCCAGCCAAGTATGGACCAAGAATAGTTAGTCATATTCACAAACATATTCACAAATTACAGTGAGTAAATTGATAGCACAGTAACGAGATTAAGAAGAGGTGTATTACCTGTCTGCAAATGGGAGTTCAGGGTGAAAGACAATGATGGCTCCATCTCTGTAACACCTTCAAAGGTACCGATGAGATGCGCAAGGATAACCTACGCTAATGGCATCCTGGTATGGAGACTACGTCGGAGAATTGAGCTGCTCGGTGGAGCTGGAGCAGCACACAAATGAACAAAACTGCAGGAAGGAAACCCTAAGTACCCTACCGCCAAGGCGTCTCAATCCTCCACCGTCTGATTGTTGGAAATCATCTTGGCCGTCGGTTGCTATGGAAATCCCGAGGGAAGGTGTGGCGGGACTGTAACATTAAATTTCCCAGCTACCAAACTAAAATATCAGTGGAGCGGATCGATGGCGTGGAGCGAGGAGCCAGCTGGCACAGGCAGGACACTTCGACATGCCGCCAACTGATATAACTATGTACTATATAAATACCAAGGACAATCAAACGTTATGATTTCCGCCAAATAATATATATGCCGGTTATTGCATTAATCATCATATCAATTAATATAATTACCTTGATGGTGATATTAAGTAGATGTATAGGTAAAACAATTTTTTTTTTATTTATGTATGATAATGGGTAGAGGGATATGACATATGGTATCAGAGCCCAGATACAGCACTGTGGCCTCTGGGTAAGACAATAATGAATGGACACTGTGGAAAATGAATTAACAAATAGTCATTTTCATTGTTACTCTTGAACGTTTTCTTTTACAGGATCAGATTCTGAGAACAAAGGACATGAGGAGGGCGGAGAATACACCGCGGCGACCTGTAATAGGACAGGGCGTGACCAATGCAGAAAATAACCCAGAATTGTGGGTACAACTTGGAGAAGAAGCCAGAATCACAAATCAAGCAATTCTGGAGACAGTACAAGAGCTGAAGAATGAGATGGCTCGACTACGAGAAGATAATGCCCGATTAACAATGGAACAAGAAAGAATTTTGAAAAGTTTGTCCGATAGACAAAATCAACTACCAGTTAATCCTAGTGTGGAACAACAAAGAATGTCGGAAGAGCAGAATCATCACATACCCCCCGAAGGATCGGAGGAGCAGGAAGAACGCTCTGACAATGCATTTGAACAACAAACCTCGAAAAGACAAAGGGTAGAACTGCAAGGGGAATTCCGCAAGATTAAGCCACCACATTTTGATGGAGAACAAGAGGAAGCAGCTGAAGCATGGATAATCAATATGAATAAGTATTTTCAGCTTTATGAATATGATCACAATCTTAAAGCACGACTGGCTATTTTTCAATTACAAGGAAAGGCCACCTTATGGTGAGAGGAGGTGAAGATCGTAAAAGGGTTGACCGAACAAAACATAACATGGGATAATTTTCAAAGGTTCTTTAAGGAGAGGTATCTAATCGAATGCTTTTATGATGAAAAAGCCAGAGAATTCCATGATCTGCGATTGGGGCAGTAGACGATGGATGAATTCATCACCCGTTTTACTTCCCTACTCCGCTACGTGCCATATATAAGGGAGGAAAAGGCGAAAGTGCAGCGATTCGTTAGAAGTTTACCCCCGTATATGTGGGAAAGGATTGAATTTGATAATCCAAAATCAATGGATGAAGTAATCCGCAAGGCTAGAATCTGCTATCAGCAAGGTAAACAGAAAGGGGAAACTGCTAGCAGGAAATGGAATGAGAAGAAGAATTTTAAGACAGCTAGAAACAACAAAGGAAATCGCAGCAATGGAAATAAAGGAATTGGCAAAGGAACAAACAGCAGATTTGCAGCCAGAACTACACCTAAGTTCAGATCTGCAAACGAGTCCAAAGTCAGTGAACAGCAAATCAGATTGGACAATGAGGGGACAACAAGACCCCCTGTGCAGTGCTGGGGTTGTGGGGGACCTCACTACATCAAAAATTGCCCACAGCGAAAAGGGACTGAACAGTTATCCCAAATTCATGAAGCCTCAACCGTGGGCGAAGTGGGTCGAAGCATACCTAGGATTAATGCGGTTTTGGAGGACCGACAAGCGGAATATCAGCCAACCATGGTCGAGTTCGTAGGTAAAATTTCAAACCTTACCATATCTGTTTTAATTGATCCCAGGGCCACGCTAAGTTATGTGAGCCCAAAAATAGTGGAACGTTGTAATTTACAATCTGTTAAATTTAAAAACCCATGGCTAGTGCAATTAGCTACTGGAGCCAAGCGACGGGTAACAGCCAAAATCAACGATTGCTCTTTTACTATAGCAGACCAGCCAATAACAGCTGACCTGAACATACTTCCTCTGGGTTCCTATGACATTGTAATCGGTATGGACTGGTTGGAGAAACATTGGTCATTAGTTGACTGCAAAACCAAAATTATTTATTACAGAGATCAACAAGGAAACAACAAAGAAATGCAGGGAATCAAGCGACCAGTGCAGGTTCGACCGATAACTGCAAATCAATTGGTAAAATGTGTACGGAAAGGCTGTCAAGTGTACGCTATCCAAGTGGGTTATGCGAATTCCAAGGATAAATTAGCGTCTTTGAATAATATTCCTGTAATACAAGAATTTACAGATGTGTTTCCGGAGGAAATTCCAGGACTGCCACCGCGAAGAAACATAGATTTTACTATAGAGTTTGTACCAGGGGCCGCACCAGTGCCACGAGCACCCTACAGAATGAGTGTACCTGAGTTGACAGAATTAAAAATGCAGTTGCAAGAATTACTAGACAAGAATTACATCCGTCCTAGTGTGTCTCCATGGGGGGCCCCAGTGTTATTTGTCAAAAAGAAAGACGGCACCCTCCGGATGTGTATTGATTACAGGCAATTGAATAAGTTGACTATTAAAAACAAGTATCCTCTTCCCCGGATCGGTGAATTGTTCGATCAGGTAAAAGGCGCGACAGTGTTCTCTAAGATCGATTTACGATCAGGCTACCACCAGATCAGAATTAAAGATGAAGACATCGCAAAAACAGCTTTTAGAACCAGGTATGGGCACTATGAATTTGTGGTTTTGCCGTTTGGGCTCACCAACGCCCCGGCAACCTTCATGTGTTTAATGAACGATATTTTCCATCCTTATTTGGATCAGTTCGTGCTGATATTTATTGATGATATTTTAATTTATTCACGCACCATCGAAGAACATCATGAACATCTTCGAATAGTATTATAGACCCTTCGAGAACATCAACTGTACGCTAAGTTTAGTAAGTGTGACTTCTTCAAAGAAGAAATTCAGTATTTGGGTCACGTGATCACAAAGGATGGAATTGCAGTGGATCCGGAAAAGATAAAAGCTATAATGGAATGGCCTGTTCCAAAAGATGTAGTAGATGTCCGATCTTTCATGGGGTTAGCTGGGTATTATAGGAGATTCGTGGAAGGTTTCTCTAAGGTGGCATTTCCCATTACTTCCCTGCAGAAGAAAGGAAAATTGTTTCATTAGACCCCAAATTGCCAGAAAAGTTTCGAGCAATTGAAACATCTGCTCACCACAGCACCTATTCTGAGTATAGCGGACCCTAATAAGGATTACGTAGTATGTACGGATGCTAGTAAAGAAGGATTGGGAGGGGTCTTGATGCAAGAAGGCAGGGTAATTGCTTACGAGTCTCGAAAATTAAAAGAACATGAGCAGAAATACTCTGCTTATGACTTAGAGTTGGCTGCCATTATACATGCCTTGAAGATGTGGCGGCATTATCTCATGGGAAAGAAATTTTTGCTGCATACCGACCATCACAGCTTGACCAATTATTTCAGCCAACCTACTTTAAACGCTAGGAAAGCAAGGTGGGTGGACTTTCTAAGTGGCTTTGACTTTGATATAAAACATTTGCAAGGGAAGGAAAATAAGGTGGCAGACGCCTTGAGCCGTAAAATACACAATTTGTATGAAGTTTCAATTAGTGGGTGGAAAATTCCCTTCCTGGAAATTATAAAGGAAATTGCAGATCAAGATACTGAATATCAACAATTAAAATTGCGAATACAGCAATCTGCTAGAGAGGACAGCCAACAGGAATACGAATTAGATAACGATGGAAGGATTTATTTCAAGAAAAGATTGTATGTACCCAATCAAAGCAGAATTAGAAATCTGATTATGGATGAGTTTCATGTCAGCCATTACGCAGGTCATCCGGGTTATCAAAAGATGATAACATCAATCCGGAAAGAATATTTCTGGCCTGGAATGAAGAAAAGCGTTGTTGAATACCTAGCACGGTGCTTAGAATGCCAGCAGATTAAAGCAGAACATCAGCACCCAGCAGGATTGTTACAACCACTGCCAGTTCCGGAATGGAAATGGGAAATCATCTCCATGGACTTTATTACAGGATTACCCAGAACAAAAGGGAATAATGACTCCATTTTCGTGGTAGTGGACAAACTGAGTAAGGCTGCACATTTCATACCGGTGCAATGTACATATAGAGCTGCACAGATCGCTCATATTTTTATGCAAAATGTATTCAAGTTACATGGACTTCCAAAAACAATAATTTCCGATCGTGATGTGAAATTCACATCAGCATTTTGGAAAACACTGTTTGCTGAATTAGGGACTCAACTAAATTTCAGTACAGCATACCATCCACAAACTGATGGGCAAACGGAGCGAGTGAATCAGATGGTGGAGGATATGTTAAGGGCTTATGTCATGCAACAACCCACAAGGTGGGAAGATTACTTACATCTGGTAGAGTTTGCATATAACAACGGCTATCATACCTCAACGCAAATGAGTCCATTTGAAGTTATGTACGGTCGGAAATGTCGTACACCCACTAGTTGGGGAGGACCGGAAGATAAATTGAATCTAGGTCCTGAGATGCTGAAGGAGATGGAAGATATGGTAAAGAGGGTACGTATTAATTTGAAAGCTGCCCAAGATAGGCAAAAGAATTTCGCTGATTGGAAAAGGAGATTTAAAGAGTTTCAGGTTGGGGACCATGTGTATATTCGAATTCAGGCTAAAAGAAGTGCCTTGCAGTGGAGTGGATGCGCTAAATTGGCACCCCGATATTGTGGACCCTTTCAAATTTTAGCAAGGGTCGGACCAGTGGCTTATCAACTGGCCCTACCAAGTCACATCCGAATCCATAACGTGTTTCATGTTTCTGTCCTAAAGAAATATGTGTATGACCCTAAGCATGTAATCCGATGGCAAGAGATTCAGGTGGGTGATTGTTATGATAAAATTCAGCAAGAATGATATATGAACGAGAAAACTAATTCAAGGAATTGTGTATTGCAGGTCGAGCCGGAAGGAGAGGTTCTGGTCGAACCGCTGAGCATTCTCGACTGGAGAGAAGTGCAGCTGCGGAAATGAGCTATTACCCAAGTTAAGGTTCAATGGCGACATTTTGGGCCCGACAAGGCCACTTGGGAAGACGAGGAATTAATGAGAAGGACCTATCCAGATCTGTTCGGGTCTGTGAGACACTGAGACGGTGTCCAATCTCAGGGGGAGGAGATGTAATGACCAGACATTTTACACAAATAAATTATTTATTTACCCTTATAGGTGAACATAAAACAAAGATTATTATTTTCTTAAAAATGATGAAGATATTATTTGTTCAAAATGGAATAATATGAATTACATGATATATGTGTACACAGTAACTTTATGTGAAAAGTTATTTCTCTTCTTGCTTAGAGATAAAAGAAAAACAGTTGCCAGCATACTAGGGGAAACCCTAACTGTTTCCTCCTTCCCATAGAAAAGGGGAAAGAGGAAAAGACCCGGGGTTGTTAGATGAACAAACGGGAAGAAAACAGAGGCACTGGAGCAGAAGAGAGCAGTGCTACATCTGGTGAGGACCAGATAGCACAGGCACAATCGTGTTTCATATTGCTGAGGCTGTGGCCGGCAAGAGAGCTTGGGGGGAGACTCAGTTCAGATGACTGGTCTCGTGGTTGGGAGGATATCAAACCTTAAATCATCTTCTACAGGTTGTAGAAGCGCAGAGGATAGAGGACGAAGAGTTACAGGTAAGTATATTTAGTTTCCATAAAATCTGGAAGATTAGATATTACCTTGTATTTCTGAGAGTTTGATTATAATCACTGTAAGTATTACTTTTAGGCTATGATTCAGAACTTGGGGTATTACTGGAATCAATATTAATAATGAATGACGTCTCTATCCTTTATATATAACAACGAAAGAAAACAGAGAACTAAAACCTGAACATTATCCAGTATCTTATTTTCTGACAATACAAATTGCGTTCAAGGAAAGAGACAGTAATTTATTAGGTGCAAGAATGGAAAAGAACGGTTCATTATTAACTAGATATGAAAACAGGAACATAGATAATCATAACTGTACTCCGTAAATAGTGCAGGAAAACAACAATGTATACCTGACGAACAATGCAGTGAGCAGTGACTCATATTCTATCATTAACGATACAAATATTGAAAAGAATGAGCGAAATGATATATAGAATGAGATACCTTACGGGTATAGCAGTGAAAGAAGACAGTCACGGTATACGGTAAGATATTATATAATATATATATATATTAGTATATATATATATTTATAATTATTATATATATTCCAGGGTCGGAATACCAATACAAACCCTCTCGAGAATTATAGTTTAGATAAATGTTGCAAGGACAAACACTGTAAATAAACTCATAATGTAACATTGTCGAGACAACCGTCCGACTATAATAACTGTAGAAATAAGTGGCTGGCGGAATACACAGGTGAGTACCACCTGGTAGCATAGCGCTACAGTGTGGCGCCAAGATAGGAATTCATTAAACCCGTGGGTCATATCAACCGCTCAGCAAACAAGCTCATCAAAAGATAAAGCGAGTAAACAGATACCAAAGAATTATGACCTCGGCATTCAATAGATTAATATCAGTTAATAATGAGGAAAGTGGTAACCCACGTGGAAGCGGAATCATTATCAGGCCGTAACAGGCTTTTTCCTAAATTCAACACATATGAATATCAGAAATCATGAAGAGAGGTCGGTAGCTCGCACAGGAGCAAGCCAATGACAAACATTAACAGACATTCTCATAAAAATCCATTTATCTATATATTATCTAATCATGAGAGACACGACAGTCCTTGAGGGAGTAGGGCCGTAGCCAAAACTTCAGAGCACTTCATTAAACCAAATAAATAACCAGTGTATAGTTATGGAAAGATTCGGTGGCTCATAGGAAGCAACATCGCTTACCATTAAAATATAAACATGTCAAACATTAAAAATGCAATAGGTACAGTAACATTCGATGACCTGTTCGGGAAACTTGGGACCACCCTTAAATTCATAATGCATTAAACTGAACCAAATAATACTGAGTTCATTACATATTAAATCCTTCTGAGAAACCGAATAATTACAACAAGGAACAGGGGTTAATTGAGTGTAGAGCTCGACCCCATAGATCCGAATCCCTCGAACAGTTTCAGAGGGACGCCGTAAAAAGATGTACCCAATATATAAAAAGAGCAACTACATCATTCGGCAACCTGGGAATTAATCCCTCAGAGCAAAGGGTAAATATTGAACAAAAAGAGAGACTCTGCCGAAGTGGAGTCAATACGCCAAGCTACAATAGAATTGACATAACCCTGACAGAGGAGGAATGATAATAAGCCGGGCTTCGAAGTGAGCAACTGATAAATCATTTGGGTGGTAGAACCCTTACCTGTAGAGGAGTATGGTCGGCATAAACCCCGCACCATCCTCGACACCATGGCATCGATGAGCTATTACCCTGCTCCAGCCAAGTATGGACCAAGAATAGTTAGTCATATTCACAAATTATAGTGAGTAAATAGATAGCACAGTAACGAGATTAAGAAGAGGTGTATTACCTGTCTGCAAATGGGAGTTCAGGGTGAAAGACAATGATGGCTCCATCTCTGTAACACCTTCAAAGGTACCGATGAGATGCGCCAGGATAACCTACGCTAATGGCATCCTGGTATGGAGACTACGCCAGAGAAATGAGCTGCTCGGTGGAGCTGGAGCAGCACACAAATGAACAAAACTGCAGGAAGGAAACCCTAAGTACCCTACCGCCAAGGCGTCTCAATCCTCCACCGTCCGATTGTTGGAAATCATCTTGGCCGTCGGTTGCTGTGGAAATCCCGAGGGAAGGTGTGGCGGGACTGTAACATTAAATTTCCCAGCTACCAAACTAAAATATCAGTGGAGCGGATCGATGGCGTGGAGCGAGGAGCCAGCTGGCACAAGCAGGACACTTCGACATGCCGCCAACTGATATAACTATGTATTATATAAATACCAAGGACAATCAAACGTTATGATTTCCGCCAAATAATATATATGCCGGTTATTGCATTAATCATCATATCAATTAATATAATTACCATGATAGTGATATTGAGTAGATGTATAGGTAAAACAAATTTTTTTTTTATTTATGTAATGTTAATGGGTAGAGGGATATGACATAGTGTTTCTTTTCCTTCCCCCTTTTTATCTTTTACGCTTTCGTGGTTCCCCCTGGAGCCTTCCTTTCTCCTAATTTCTGTTTCCTTCTTGCTCTTTGGTTTTCTATTGGACTGTTTCC
>APFE030238673.1:20007-53208 GCA_000404065.3 Pinus taeda
ATGTAATGACCAGACATTTTACACAAATAAATTATTTATTTACCCTTATAGGTGAATATAAAACAGAGATTATTATTTTCTTAAAAATGATGAAGATATTATTTGTTCAAAATGGAATAATATGAATTACATGATATATGTGTACACAGTAACTTTATGTGAAAATTTATTTCTCTTCTTGCTTAGAGATAAAAGAAAAACAGTTGCCAGCATACTAGGGGAAACCCTAACTGTTTCCTCCTTCCCATAGAAAAGGGGAGAGAGGAAAAGACCCAGGTCATTAGATGAACAAACGGGAAGAAAACAGAGGCACTGGAGCAGAAGAGAGCAGTACTACGTCTGGTGAGGACCAGATAGCACAGGCACAATCGTGTTTCATATTGCTGAGGCTGTGGCCGGCAAGAGAGCTTGGGGGGAGACTCAGTTCGGACGACTGGTCTCGTGGTTGGGAGGATATCAAGCCTTAAATCATCTTCTACAGGTTGTAGAAGCGCAGAGGATAGAGGACGAAGAGTTACAGGTAAGTATATTTAGTTTCCATAAAATTTGGAAGATTAGATATTACCTTGTATTTCTGAGAGTTTGATTATAATCACTGTAAGTATTACTTTTAGGCTATGATTCAGAACCTGGGGTATTACTGGAATTGATATTAATAATGAATGAGGTCTCTGTCCTTTATATATAACAATGAAAGAAAACAAAGAACTAACACCTGAACATTATCCAGTATCTTATTTTCTGACAATACAAATTGTGTTCAAGGAAAGAGACAGTAATTTATTAGGTGCAAGAATGGAAAAGAACGGTTCATTATTAACTGGATATGAAAACAGGAACATAGATAATCATAACTGTACTCCGTAAATAGTGCAGGAAAACAACAATGTATACCTGACGAACAATGCAGTGAGCAGTGACTCATATTCTACCATTAACGATACAAATATTGAAAAGAATGAGCGAAATGATATACAAAATGAGATACCATACGGGTATAGCAGTTAAAGAAGACAGTCACGGTATACGGTAAGATATATATATATATATTCCAGGGTCGGAATACCAATACAAACCCTCTCGAGAATTATATTTTAGATAAATGCTGCAAGGACAAACACTGTAAATAAACTCATAATGTAACATTGTCGAGACAACCGTCTGACTATAATAACTGTAGAAATAAGTGGCTGGTGGAATACACAGGTGAGTACCACCTGGTAGCATAGCGCTACAGTATGGCGCCAAGATAGGAATTCATTAAACCCGTGGGTCATATCAGCCGCTCGGCAAACAAACTCATCAAAAGATAAAGCGAGTAAACAAATACCGAAGAATTATGACCTGAGCATTCAATGGATTAATATCAGTTAATAATGAGGAAAGTGGTAACCCACGTGGAAGCGGAATCATTATCAGGCTGTAACAGGCTTTCTCCTAAATTCAACACATATGAATATCAGAAATCATGAAGAGAGGTCGATAGCTCGCACAGGAGCAAGCCAATGACAAACATTAACAGACATTCTCATAAAAATCCATTTATCTATATATTATCTAATCATGAGAGACACGACAGTCCTTGAGGGAGTAGGGCCATAGCCAAAACTTCAGAGCACTTCATTAAACCAAATAAATAACCCGTGTATAGTTATGGAAAGATTCGGTGGCTCATAGGAAGCAACACCGCTTACCATTAAAATATAAACATGTCAAACATTAAAAATGCAATAGGTACAGTAACATTCGATGACCTGTTCGGGCAACTTGGGACCACCCAGAAATTCATAATGCATTAAACTGAACCAAATAATACCGAGTTCATTACATATTAAATCGTTCTGAGAAACCGAATAATTACAATAAGGAACAGGGGTTAGTCGAGTGTAGAGCTTGACCCCATAGATCCGAATCCCTCGAACAGTTTCAGAGGGAAGCCGTAAAAAGATGGACCCAATATATAAAAAGAGCAACTACATCATTCGGCAACCTGGGAATTAATCCCTCAGAGCAAAGGGTAAATATTGAACAAAAAGAGAGACTCTGCCGAAGTGGAGTCAATACGCCAAGCTACAACAGAATTGACATAACCCTGACAGAGGAGGAAGCTTCGAAGTGAGCAACTGATAAATCATTTGGGCGGTAGAACCCTTACTTGTAGTGGAGTATGGTCGGCAGAAACCCCGCACCATCCTCGACACCGCGGCATCGATGAGCTATTACCCTGCTCCAGCCAAGTATGGACCAAGAATAGTTAGTCATATTCACAAACATATTCACAAATTATAGTGAGTAAATAGATAGCACAGTAATGAGATTAAGAAGAGGCGTATTACCTATCTGCAAATGGGAGTTCAGGGTGAAAGACAATGATGGCTCCATCTCTGTAACACCTTCAAAGGTACCGATGAGATGCGCCAGGATAACCTACGCTAATGGCATCCTGGTATGGAGACTACGCTGGAGAATTGAGCTGCTCGGTGGAGCTGGAGTAGCACACAAATGAACAAAACTGCAGGAAGGAAACCCTAAGTACCTTACCGCCAAGGCGTCTCAATCCTCCACCGTCTGATTGTTGGAAATCATCTTGGCCGTCGGTTGCTGTGGAAATCCCGAGGGAAGGTGTGGCGGGACTATAACATTAAATTTCCCAGCTACCAAACTAAAATATCAGTGGAGTGGATCGATGGCGTGGAGCGAGGAGCCAGCTGGCACAGGCAGGACACTTCGACATGCCGCCAACTGATATAACTATGTATTATATAAATACCAAGGACAATCAAACGTTATGATTTCCGCCAAATAATATATATGCCGGTTATTGCATTAATCATCATATCAATTAATATAATTACCTTGATGGTGATATTGAGTAGATGTATAGGTAAAGCAAATTTTTTTTTATTTATATAATGATAATGGGTAGAGGGATATGACAGAAGAACTTTTAAAAGTTAGGAACTCTTGCATATAAATATCCTCTTGTAGAAAATTAAAATAACATATATTCTACGTTACAATTAGCACCAGTTAACCACAACGTGAAAAAGATATTAAGTGAATGTCGAATTCTAACGACGGAGGTTAATAAATGCTCGTTAAACGTGCTCTATTATTTGGAAGCCACCTTTTGTTTTAATTGTGGGATAACAATTATCGATATATCACGCCCTGAGTAAGGATTTGGATAATTTTTTTTGGTATTTTTCATAGTTCCATGTCAAGGAATTTAGAAAGTTTTCGAAAACATTCAAATGCTCAACATACACTGAATTGAAAGGAATTTAAATTTTGGTTGTTGCCAAATTGCAACGTAAAGAACAGTTATAGTAGATTCTGGATGACGCACGCAGCATCTTACATAGCATTCACAATTATTACAGTGCTGTTTTGCCTATATATATATATATATCTATTTATATATATATATATATCTATAACACAACATCCCCCAAATCAAATTATGTGAACATTGATGGAGTATTAGGTACCCCGGATCTCTTCTTCATGAATTAACCAGAGCGCATTGACGTCTGATCTGTCCTCCATTTCCAGTAAGAACGCCAATCCTACCCATCTTCTCCATCGATCTTCGAAACTCAAACAGAAACCAACTTGGGGTTGAGTCCATTGCTGCCGAATTTACTAGGGCCATTGTAGTTGGATCAGTGAGGAGGGCAGCATCTGATCCAAACAGTCCTCTTCTCTTTTTCAAGTAAGTATAATGGTTGTCAAATATTCTGAAGCTTCCGGGGTCCATCTCCACTATTTTATTCTCATTCTCTCCAGGCTTACACTTTATTTTCAGCTGCTGCGCGTATGATTTATCTAACGATGGATCCACGTCTACGTTTGCAGTGAAGTTGTAGATTCTGTTACTGAAAACGGGGCACTAGAGAGCACAACCAGGTCCTTCAAATTTAAACCTTTGCTCGCAAATGAGGACTTCAGCCTCTCCAAGTTTGCAAAAGGAGGAGGAAGGTTTGCCAATGCCTCGTTCATAGTCGATACCACACCATCCCTCCGTCCTGTGGGTACTCTCCACCGCGGCCCGCCGAGCTGCCATGAGTTATTTAACCATTAAGTTGTTAGTACATTGAAGGCTTGATCATGTAGTGAATTACAACCGAATTAATTTGATTGCAGGAATATTTTAAACGGAAGCCACGTCAAACAATTACTTACCATATCAACTCCATCTCTGGCAACTAGTGCAAGAATATCGGCACAAGAGACAACAGCGGGGCATTGCTTTTCAAGTTCTGCCTTTGCAGCATCAATTACTTGATATCCCGTCAAAGTCACATTTGGGATAGCGTCCTTCTCAGCAGGTTGGTTGCTGTTCGTTGTATTCAATAGCACAGACGCATCACACCCCTGCGACCACATTCATTAGATTATCATTAAAAAAAAAACTGAAAACAGAATGAGGAGAGGGGAGACCAATTAAGAGATGACTCACCCTAGCAAAGCAATCATGAAAATGCATCCTGAGAAGAGGAGCTGCGAGAGAAGGGGCCCTCGACATGTATTTTGCAACAGTGTCTCTTCCTATTGTCTTGGCCTGGGGGCACGTTTTCCTGTAAAAACCCAATGTTAGACCCGATACTGATGTGCTTGTTGCACCCACGTCGCCTGAGGCGGCCATGGTAACACTAACAAAGCTGACAACTGAAACAAGAAAATATTTCCCGGACGTAACTGATCCCATATCCATGTCGTTGTTGTAACAGATAGATTGAGAGAGAAGGATAGAATTGAAGAGAATGAATTCCTGCTGTGAAGGTCGTGGAGTAATGAAGAGCATGGTGAACTTAAGAAGCGGACGGTAGCTTCACAGCAAGGAAATCGTGGCCGACAAATTGGTTGCTGTTCTGCAGATTATGGTCAATCACCGCCCTGCAAACGTGAAATGAAATTGATTGATTGAATAAGGAATCCATTATAAACAGCTTAATAGGGCTGGGATGGGATAGGATAGGATAGGGAATGAAAGCGCTTTTGGTGGTGGAAGGCGGCTGAGGTGCGTGCTTGTTCCTCTACGTCTTTTAAAAACGGATTACACATAGAATATTATAGAAGGCTCCGACAAATTAAAAACCCATCGGGCTAATTTAAAAACCATCATCCCAGGAGTATAGCTCACACGTGTTGTATGGAAGTTGGAGGCATGTCTGAAGAAGTAGAGAAGATGGACTCCATCCCTTTGACCGTAATTTTCGAGCAGTCGTGCTTTGAGCTGAACCAAACAGCCCACCAGCCTCTAACCATTACGCTAAATTTGGGAAAATGAGATTCAATTGAGAACTACCACTGCTTCGCAGAAGCTTCTTTGACCAACTTTCCACAAAATTTGCCTACAAAAGCTTTTCTATATTTCTTTGTAACCGACGTCTTTACCACTTGCACCTAATACAATCCCTGCTCACCCTCGCACCAGCACTAAGGGTGGAACCCTCGTTTTTCCACTTATCTACAAAATGATTGATAAATAATATTGTGCGTGACAAGATGGAAATGTATGTATAGAGCATGAAAGATGGAAAGCTCGCCTTTCATATTGAGTTAAATATATTAAATGTAAATAACCGTTCTTTTTCAATTTATCTCGGCAATGGCATTAGACCTCTCACATGCTTTAATTCAAAAGGTACATAGCAGTTCTTTCTCAATTTATCTCGGCAATGGCATTAGACATTTTACATGTTTTAATTAAAAATAGAAAGGTTGAAGTGTAATGTGTTATGTGTATATTATTTTTTAGACTAAAAAGGAAAATGGTGGATTTGATCGCTATTACTAGAAAGGTGGTGGATTTGATCGCTATTACCAGAAAGGTGATTATTTATTACTAGAAAGGTGATTATTTATTTCTTTCTTTTAGAGAAGTGAATTAAAGGGATTAGGGAGATTTGAATCTCGAAATTTATTCTACATAACATTTCATTTTCACTATCATCACCAATTACCTCTCTTCTAGAAAACTATTATTGTTGTAATTTTATTTAATAAATATTATTTGATAATAAACTGTGAATTATTATATTATAGATTGTATGTCTGTTTTTTTAAATATAAATTCTACATGAATTTACTTAAAATTTCATTAAAACTTATATATACAATACCATTATATTACAAAATGACTTATTGTAATTCTGTTATATACATACAATAATGGAATATATTATGTAAAAAATAATTGTAATATTTACATTTAAAAAATCAAAATAATGGTATAATTGAATTTAGAATCATTATAACATTTACATTTACAAAAATGGAAATAATGGTCTATTCACACCCTTGTTTAACTAAATGACATAGAATTTTGGAAAATCGCAAGTAAAGAAGACTTACTATAGTGACAATATAGCATATTTGTGATTTTGAAGTTGTAATGCTACGTAGATCCTGCTGACAGCAACAAAGTTTTGGGGACGACTCTCCACCCAACCATAGGCTCAACTACACATAATATTTCTACAGCTGGATACCCTCGAGCCCTTAATCAACTACTACTGTCATGGAATCTTTTGTTTCACAATAGTTTTTTCTAAAAGAATGAATAATGTTTCTCATCCAATTTCATCCAATAAATAGAATGAACGGTTCCAAAAATGGAAAGAGACTGAAAATAAATCCGCATACACACAGTCCATGTGTCAACATGCCAACTTTTATTTCTTTATTTTAAGTTTTACTTAATTCAATATTTTTCTTAATTTAAATCTTTCTTATTTTATTATTTTTACATTTTGTTAACTTACTTTTCTTTCTATTTTTTCTTTATATAATATTATATTATATTATATATATAATTAATTATTATTATAATATATTATTTATTTTCATATATATTATATTATATTTGGACTTCAATTTTTTATTATTCTTTTACTTCATTATTTATATTATTTATTTATTAGTTTATATAATATTATTACTGTTATGGGGCATTCGATACTCCTCCTCTTTATGGGATCCCATGAGATCACCAAACTAACTGGCGCTCTCGACCCATTTGTGGATTTCCTATTAATCACGACATTTCAACACGCAACCAATGCATTGGTTATAATAATAACATCATAGAAAATAATACATATGTTATATATGTTATATCATTCATAACATATCCATCATGAATATCCAACATCATTATCATAACAAAATAAATAAATGAGCACCACATATGCATCATTAACCTCTCATAAAAAATATGTCCAATTGTCTTCAGAGCATGGTTTTGTTTTAGTTCTAAATCAAGGATATTTCCCAAATCATCTCTGCATCAAGTTTCTCTCTCTCAAGAAATAAGTATGAATCATCATCAAAACAACAAAACCTGATGTATTTTGTCTATATTCTTGATCGTAACCTCACACATCAGGGGTAGTTGTTATCATGAGAAAATGGTACACTCATCTGTACACAACAAAGGACACTTAGAGTTAATGATCAACATACACAGACTCTACATTTTCATCTAGAAACATTATGAAAGGAAAAAAATTGAAAAATTTATGAACGTTAAATTGAAAAATCAACCCTCATGGGTGTTACACAACTAAAAATTAACTACATCACAACTTTCCCTTTGATAGTCGTGAGGGTCATGAGAAGCCTATTTAGCACCTCGGGACATGAACTTGCTTGAAAAACACTCCACCGCTTCACATGATGGGATGACCATTCGGGCCTTGAACCCCAAGAAGCCTTAATGGCAAGAGGATGGTAGCTCTCATCTCATTTATGATGCAAACAAACTCATCGATGAGCCAAAGGAGGGAAGAAGAGTTCAAAATTTCTATAAATAAAAGCTCATGGAGAGACAAAAACAAGAAGAAGTTGTGCATTGTTATGCTGCCAAAATTGCTCCAAAGCAACCTAACAAACCATTGTGAGGAGAATTCCACCATTATAGGTAGTTTTCCATTCTTCTTTCGGAGGGAAATAGCTTGCAAAAGGGATTGAGAAGTGGAAATACTTGTTGATCTCTATTGAGCACCATTTCTTAAGAAACTATTTTCAAGCGTATTAAATACTTTATTTGTAACTCTTCCACCACCAACAATCAATAAAGATGATCATTTTCATACTCCTTTGTTGATTTGTTTTGCTTCATAAGCTTGTTCAATGTAATTTAGTTTAGTTTTTTTCATGCATTTTTTCCATTCCATTCAATTATTTGTAAGTCCATACTTACTCACTAACATCACTCATTTGTTTGTATACTCCTTGCAGGAAGGAACCAACTTTAAGGAAGGTTTTTTTAGGACTCATGGGAAACCAAACACACCATAAAATAAATGTCCATAATTCTATCATAAGGTGGAGGTAGAATCCCCAACTCATTGGATGAAATATGCCAACTGATAAGAGGAGTCAAAGGTTGAATCTTCATAGGAGCTATGATTGGCTCAATTTGTGTTGTTTGGTTTTCCTCCTCTTCTTCATCATCTATGTCATGGGCCTCTAAATCTTCTTCTAACTTTCTCACAAACTCCTCTTCTTGTTTCCTCCTATTTTCTTCTTCATTATGTAACCTCTATTTCTCCTCTTCTTCCCTTTTTTTGCCTGAGATATTTTTTTGGGTTTTCTCCTCTTTTCTTTCCTTCATTTCCTCTTTCTTCTTCTGCATGTCCTCTCACATTTTCTTTTCTTTCTCTTCTTTAGCTTACACTCTTCCTCTTGTTCCCCTTTCCTATCTTCTTCATATTCCTACCTTTCCTTCTCTATCTCGATTGCACCTTTAGTGTGTGGACCAACCTTGAATTTATTACTCCTCTCTTCTTCTGCATCATGTCCATGTCTTATCTTTAGCTCAATATTAAACTAAGAAACCACTTCCTAATAGGTCCTTTCTTGATCAGTATCTAGCACATGTGTTGTATGAGAAGGGCTTTTTTCATCACTCAATACAATTTCTCTAGAATCATTATACTTGTTCTTAATCTTCTCTTCGTCTTCCCAAGAGTCAGAAGCATATGGCTAGGTGTATCACAACTTTACATAGTTTTTCTTACAAACACTTTTAGGGTCATATTGGTGGAAGCTTATCTCTCCAAATTTGAGGCAATTAACCTCTTCTATCTCTGTTTACTACCTTCAAATTATTTAGTTTGTAAGACCCTATTTGCAAATAAAATATTGGCTAAGGTGATTTCTATGACTTCTGCAACTACTATGATAACCCTATGCATAGATGGAAACCAATCACTTGCACGAATACCTTATTCATCACATAGTTTGACATAAGATGTGGAGGCTTAGAAGCTCTAGAGACTTTGATAAATGTTCTTGAGAAGATGAAAACTAATATGTATGTTTTGCAACATTTTCTCTAGCTTGGTCAGTCATGCAAGGTGCCTCAACCTCAAATATCATCTAATATAGCATCACAACAAAGTTCTCAACTATTTTATCATACACTCCCTTATAGATGATCTCTAATAATATGTTGCAATAGGTATGGAAAACAGGTTTTGTTTGGTCCATTTCATTCTAGACTCGAGAATTAATTTTGGGCACAAATTCCCATCCATCAAGTAGGCTGAGATGAAGAACTTAGGTTTTCCACCTTGTGAAAACTTTTTCGTCTTAGAACTATTCCTCTTTAATTGTTGGGCTAGTATATATGACCAATTGAAAATATTTCCCTCAAAAGAAAATGGGTAGGCGATGTAGACCCATCCGTCTTCAAATAATTATGTTCTTTTGTACCAATAAAGCCTTTAACACATAGCCATGAGATATTGATACACTTTATGCAATCAATTTGTTCTGTAGATTCCATTAGGGTTCTGGAGGAATTTTCTTGGCTTCTACCACCATGTATTAAGAATCTCTTTTGTAAGAAGCAGTCAATAATAAGATACATAGAATTTTGAATTCAAGTATTCCTCTAGCTTTGGTAGCTTGTAATAAGAGTGAAGATCGCAAGGTTGATATGTAGTGATCTCTTACCCACTTGCACTAGTGAGGCTCATATTCTTAGAGTTAATATGTTGCAGTATCCATCCTATCACTTATGCATAAGGTAACACTAGATACCTGCTAGAAATATTGTATAATTTGGATCTTTTGACATTGATATACACCTCCATGTCCTTTAGGTCTTCTAGGAACTCATCCTTGATAAAGTCTCTAAAAATGATATGTGATGTTAAGGTGGTAGAATTATCAATAAAAATTTTTGTATATGTGAGAATGGGAACTTTAGATCTCAGACTATCTATGACACCTTCAATATTGCTTTCAGTATCCTCTCCAGTTGGTCCTTTGCATATATTTGAGGCATAACATTGGTGGAAGATGATAAACTGATAGGATATGGATTAGAAGTACTTGGGAATTGTAATTCACAAACAGAAAACAATAATTAGTCCCACGAAACCACCTATTCTATCTTGTTCATTTAAAAAGTCACTATGAAGGGACAATGTGCTAGATCTTAGCAAAAGAGTACAGGGTTGAGGCATGGGTGATCTTAGTGGCTACTAGAAGTGCACTCTACACTAAGACTGAAATAAAGACTTGGTTTGAGTGCAGGTTGCATCAACAAGAGATAGAGGTTAGGTCCTTAGGTCCTAGAACTATGCAGTGTGATATTTCTAGCATAAGCTCCACTTTGGTGCAAGTCACATCAACAATTGACAAAGGTTGCATGTTTGTCATCTATGAATTCGCTCTCCACTTCATGAGGCAAGGAAACTGGTGTTGGGTGCAGGTCACAGCATTAGTAGATAGAGAGTTGGTGACTACTATCCAGAAGAGTACTCTACACTTTGAAGGAGAGACAAGTCCTTTGATGGTCACAAGTTCTAATTCTAAGAGGAAAGGAATCACTGGTTAATATCTAAGAGAGCGCAATGCACCAGTGAAGGATTGAAACATCAAGCACTATCGAAAGACATAAAAACAAATATCTACTCAAAATCAATTAAGTGTTTGAATGAGAGGAAGTAACAGAGGTCATAAGAATGAAAATATTGGCATGTACACACTGATAATTGGAATGTGAATAGCCAAAGAACATGAAAAGACATTGAAATCATCATGACAAAACTAAAGCAACACTTGTAAGAGTGAATAATAAAAGTGCAAAAATTGAGAAAGCTTACTCGAAAGATGACGCACTTGGAACCAAGAGTGAAGAATTATCCTTATGCCCCAAAAGTGTGGAGAGATTCAAATCGAAAGATAAGTGTGTAGAATGAGCTCTCGGCTAGGCTCCTTATATAGGGAGAGCACAAATTAGGGTTTGAGAGTGCAATATCGCATGACACAAAAATTAAGGGATAAGGATAAGATAACTGTCATTGGAGAGTGTGATGGCATTTCTTTTGTGAAGTGTACTCTAGCTATCTTTGAAAAGTGCACTCTCATTATATCTAGAAGATACACTCATGTTGTGATCAAGGTGTGTGCTTGGCTTGTTCCCAAAAAGTGCACTCATGTTGTCGATGTGAAGTTCGCCCTATCTATTGACAAGGAGTGTGCTCCACTATCTAAAAAAAGTGCCCTAGGGGAATCTTGAGAGAGTGTGCTATGAAGGGAAAGTGACTTAGGCTTATTAATGCATGGTGCATTGACACTTAGTGTTGTCTAAGTTAAGACTTGAACACTTAGAAAAATATGACCATGCATGAATTTGATGAGTTAAAAAAACAGTTCACATGATTATTATGGGGCTCCAAAATTTAAATGAAGACAAAATTTTGGAGTGTGTTGCAGCAACTACAATACTTCCACAAACTATTCTAAAATATTAATATTAGTACACATAAAGCAAAACTAGATATTTATCTCCGAAATAGATATGTCTTTTTTATTCTTTTAAGTTGATTAATTAAAAAAAATGTCATATAAACAAGTGTCATGTGAAATTAGTTATGATTTTTTGGATATGTGGTATTGATAAGCTATCAATATTCAACAAAACTTATTTATAAAATAAAAGTTTCCTGATTAAAATGAAATAAATCTGTATTAATGTAAGATCTTATTTCAAATATTTACATATATATTTTTTATTTATTAAATTTCCTTTTAATAATTAACCTATAATAATTTCAAGGTAAATTATAAACTATTAAATACAAATACTTTTATTATTAAAATTTAAAATATATTCTATAAAATAATAATAAAAAACTAATTAGATAAATAAGAGATAATTATTATCAAAATCAACCTTTTATATAATGACAATGAATCATCATAATAGTATCTGTCCATATTACATCTGAGAAAAAATGTTCCATTCAAATTTATAAAAGTTAGTTATACAGTATACAATTTTGCATTTAAAAAATAACATGATTATATAAATTTATATCTATATGAATATATTATATATAAAAGAGAATTAGTAAATTAATAATTTTTAAGTGAATTTTAAGTTTTTCTTTTACCCTTAATGAAAGATATCTAGAGAGTTACTAGACCCTAAATTATTTGTATATCTAATTTGTAACCTGTTACATATACTTTGGTTATCTTATTGATAACAGATGGGCATGATCATCCAGATTACTTAAACTAGTTATTCTACGCTATCTTGGGTTAGCTCACTCTCTTTTAATTAGCTAGTAGATATCATTTAAATTTTAGAACTGTTACTATCCTTTATAGAATTGAGGCTTCTGTGATCCATCATATTTGTAAAAAGAGCTTCGGCGTAAATCACATAAAAAGATCATTGTCGACGCATTTCAAACCTACCAGTGTGGTTCATCGTCAGGACAAGTTAAAATATCATAAGGCCTCCTCTCTCAAATTTAATAGTATATTAAACCTTCATTAAGTTTAGAAGTTTAATGTGCAAAAGATATATATGTGAAGGTGGAATTCGGTCTCCTCTCTCAAATTTAATAGTATATTAAACCTTCATTAAGTTTAGAAGTTTAATGTGCAAAAGATATATATGTGAAGGTGGAATTCTAACGACGAAGTTTGATAAATGATGGTTCAACGTGCTCTATTATTTGGAAACAAGTTTTTGTTTTATTTCAATTGCGGAATAACAATAATTTGAAATAAAATTATAAATTATAATATAATATGTTTATTATAATTATATATTATAAATTTCATTTGGTTGATTTTGTTGAATTAGTTATTTTATCTTATTTTGTAATTAATTTTTTGTTTGTTTGTTTAAATTGAATATAGTATATTCGTATTGTATTTTCTGTTACCATTTTATCAATAAATGAAATTAAAATTGATAAACTTTTTTTGCATATCTAAATTATATATTTAAACTATACTTAATAATTTAAGTTTTTGTAAAATATGATTAAAAACTATTGTGTATTGTTGATAACCACATAGGTTAATTAGTGAAAAATGAATTAAACAAAATGTGAAACATACATTGCAATGTGGATTGATTCTGAAAATTAAAATGGTTGACCTTCTCAAACATATAAGCATGCATGGTGAGCCCAGCATACCAGTTTGCAAGCGTTAATGCATTACGTGAGTGGTAGCTTATGCCTGCCCTTCGCAAAGGTATGCCCACTTGGCTTGTAACTAAAATTATTTATGAACACACTTGGTGACGAACTTTATTTAATGACACCGTGATATCGGACATTTTTCGTCACCTTTTTTTTATTATCCCATACCAACCATTGCGTGCGTGGAGGCTATTGAGGGTATATATATTATTTACTGCATTTTTTAAATATTTTATTTCTTAACGTTTTAAATGGAAAAGATTTTGTATTCAAATTTCACAAAATAGCTTTATACACATGCAAATGAACATAGTTTTGAAAAGAATTTCAATAACATAATAGATAGCGAAGCAGTTTGGGAATGTGTATAAATTTTGGCATCAAAAGGAGGTCATACTATATAAAGTTAGTGGCAGTGTTGTTTCTTCTTGCTTAACTTAACCACACAATATTTTCTTATGAGAGAGCCATGGCATAAAGAGTATTAAAATAAAAGAAGTTCTACACTGGGAGATTTGGTTCAAGTTTTTGATAGATTTGCTAATTGTTTAATAAAATCAGGGTATAGCATATTGTATAATAAAGTCGACTTATATAGGGATATTTAGTTTGTGTAATAAATACTCCACAATTTATTTTATATATATATATATATTATTTTATTTATTATTTATTTATTATTGTGCTCATTGTCACTTTCAATATATATCTTTTTTCTTAGCGATTTCAACAGTATCCAATATATATTATAAACTAATACCATTACCTTAATACACAATATTTTATATATACATAATATCTATACGAATATATATTATAAAGTATCTTCATTAATATTATTATTAAGTTTATCACCGTTAAACATTATTTTTCTACTTGGTTATTAGGTTTATATTTAATGCATTCTCATTTTTAAAGCTTTTTAAAAACTTTTGCATAACATATGTTATTAGAATATTAGTTTACTTTTATTTATAATATTGTCATTAATTACACCTTTTTATATTATATTATAATATTATTTTATTATTTATTTATAAATTCATATATTTATAATTTTTCTGTTTAATATTGTCTTTATCAACACAATTTGCCATTATATAGCTTAATATTTATTTATTAACTATTACAAATAAATCGTTATACTTTTAACCTTACATTTATTAAATAACCATTAGATGTATTTAAAAACATTTTATTATATTTTATATTTTTTAAACCCTATTATTAATTTAATTATTTATTTACTTTTCTTTTTTATTTGTTACATTCAATATATTAGGGCATTACATTGGTTTATTAACATTAATAATAATATTTTTATAACATTACCTCTATAGTTAAACTCGGTTTTGGGGCTGGGACATTTTAATTTTATTTCAAACGAATAAATAAGATTTCTCCTCAACAGAATAATTTTTTTGTCGTATAAGCTCTTAAAGAGCCGAGGTTTCATTTTACAAATTATCCATGATTTTAAGGATATCTAAATAAAAATGAATGACCTAGCATTGCATATTATTAGTGTAAAGATTTGTATCAAATGGATTCATTCAACCATAAATTTAAGGTTTAAAAATCATTTAGTTTTTTATTGTTAAATTTTAAAAGATATATGAAAATGAACAATTTCAATAGGCTTTCTTTTAAAGTTTATTTACTATTTTTCTTTTTATTTAATTAAGCTTGTTATTACAAATTTAAGAGATAAATATTATAAACTCAAGAGATTAGTAAACACAAAAGATTTATATTATAGAGAGAAGGGATTAACAAAATCAATATATTATTAGTATTATTAATTGAAGAGATTATTACTAATAATAAACCTATGAGATTAATGAACCCAAACAATTATTAATTACAAACCTTTGGGATTATTAACAATATAAACCCAAGGGATTAATATTAAAAATTAAAGAGATTAATAAACCCAAGGGATTAACATTAATAAACAAAGACATTAATAAACCCAAGTAATTATTAATATTATAAATCCAAGAGATTAATAAAATCAATGGATTAATATTATAAACCCAAGGAATTAATAATATTATAAATTCAAGAAATAAATATTATAAACCCAAGGGATTAATATTATAATGTTAAGCTATATGATTAGTTGATTGTATTAGTTTTATAGCATTTACATTAACACATTACCTATTGTCATGCCCCTACACTAGCGGTAGTCTTTCAACCACTTATAGCGAGGTGTGGCACCACCGAACACTTTCTTTTCACCAATACTTATGTTCATGGACTACGCCTTAACATTCGATACTTGTTTATTTTTCTTTACCAAGTATTAAGATTAGTCTTTATACTAATGAACACCCATACACATTCATTATCCACGACAATTAACACATATAAACAATTGCAACAATATAAAGGGAGGGGCAACTCCCTGATATGAGTCTGTCCGATTCGATATATTTTCCACTTTTATAAAAATACAAGTATTACCTTGGAAACTCCAAGTTTCATACTTAGACAAATTTCAACTTGTGTCCTTGCCATCGGATACACACCTTGTGCCCACCTTGCACGTTGGTCACCTTACAATCCACACTTAGTTGTTTTTCCAAACATGCCAACTCGTGTGCATGGGCGCCCTCACCAGGTACCCACCTCGTGCACGACTCAGTTGGGTGAGTGCCCCTTCATGGGACCCTCCACCCAACTCGTCTCCACCCGAGTCACCAACTCGTCAGGCGGGCACGCCTTCGTGCAGCCCTCCACCTGAACTCGTTCAACCAACGGGCGGACACGCCTCTGTGGGGCCCTCCACCTAAACTGGTTCAACTGACGGGCAGGCGCGCCTTCGTGTGGCCCTCCACCCAAAATCGTTCAACCCATTCACCAAACTCGTGCCAAGCTTCTGTGTCTATCTACCTAGTGGGCAAGCACATGAACACCCTACGGTTCTACGCCTCACTTCACCTCACACTTCCATTTCCGAACTTCTCAATGAGCGAATGTGATCCGATTTATTATCTTGCCTCCCAACTCACACCACAAATATATATGGTGGGTGGGCGAGTCGTGCCACTTGGTCGACTCATTTCACTTGCTCGGCCGACATGCTGTTTTGTTGCAAAACTCGTTCAAGGGATAGGTCAGCTCGCCTAGCTCACAAGACTGCCTCCTCCTTTGCTCGCCCATTTGCAACTTCACTTAGTCGGCCCGTGGGTAGCTTTCTCAGCTCACCTGCTTATATACCATGCAACCGCATCTCGCCCGCACATGTATGATTCGTCCGTTTGGTCACATTTCTACCTGTTTCGCTAGCTCGTCCGTTCGGAGGGCACTCCCAAGCGACCCGCAAGCCATAGGGCATTACATCCTCCCCCACCTGAAGTCGTTATCATCCTTGACAATACCTCGCCTTGGTAACCATCTGTCACCAAGATAATCATATCCAAAGAGTCTTTCCTGATCCATGATATCACATGGTCCATATACTACAAACATCCCTGCAACATACGCAAAATGACCATCTCCACCATGTGCCATCCTTCTTGTAAACTATCGTCAAGATACTCCAACATAATGCCAACACACCTCTACACGTTGGTACCCCTCATGACTTGAATTAGTTGGGTAGCTAATCCAACCATCACGTCCAACCCATAACAATGCACATCCTTATGTCATCATCAGTCTTTCTCTGACTTCTACTACATCTTGGACTCGTCAAGAATCTACTCTAATCCCCATGCTCAGGTCCATGGAATCTCCATCCCATCTGCAACATTTCCATACAGTCCTTGGTCTTGTTGTACAAGAGTGTACAACCTCTCCATCGGCTCATACATACATCTCCATGTCACATTAGCATCTGCAAAACATCCCTGCCTCAACACTCCTCATAGAATATCCATGAGTACGTGCTTCTACACAATGTCCCTGCATAAAACCACCATGTTCCATGTCTCCAACCTGATGTCCATGACTCTAGTTGCCCATGTTATCCAACAAAGTAGACCTCATCCCAACATTTGGTTAGCTGCATCCAAGTCTGCAATCTAGCATAAAGAAGCCTTTCCCCAAGGCCCCCTGTTAAGGTGGTGCAGCCCCTTCCAATCAAGGTCCCTGCACCAATCCATCCCCAAGGTTGTCTACCAAGAAAGGAGGGCTAAGAAGTTTCCTCCCTGACTATCATCCACCCATGTATCAGATTGGTGTTATGTCCTCAAGTATATGTGCACAGCCTCAACCTCCTCACATGTACACCCAAGCTCACTAAGCTTGTCTTTCGTCAACTGAAAGTCATATATGCCCATAGCATACCTGCAAAACTCCACTATGTCAGCTGGATCTTTACCTGCATAATCCTCTCCAACCACTTTTGAAGTAGTACTTGGACTTCCTTCATCTGCAACTCCATTGTGAAGATCTTCAGTAGAAGATGTCTTTGCCAAGTGTTTCAATATTCGTGAGACTGACCTCTCACTTGCTTCCTTCTTCTTTGCTCTTGCAATGAAGTCAATAAACATCCCTTCCTTCGTTGTTTGAGTCATACTCCCAAGTCCTCTTTGCTCCACATCCTCATGCTTCACATTTGGATCTTTGGGATACAAAGTCATAGAATTCATTCTTGGTCTATACCCCAATCAACTCCTTCTATTCATCAGAACCAACATAGTTCTTCCTTCAGCTGTGATCAAGAGAATGTCTCGGTCCACCATTGGTAGGGCTTGTGAAAGCTTCATGAAAATATTGCCCCAGCACTATAGAATGATCATCCGTGTCCACAATCCTCACGTCCAACTTTCCAAACCACGAGCCCACTCTCAACTAAGTGTCCTCCATCACACTAGGGACAACCTTCATGGTAGATTTGACTACTTTGAAAGCACTCCACTCTTTCTCAATTTCATCTTTATTCCCAAAATACTTTGTTGCCTTCTTGCTTAAGAAGTTATGAGTAGCCCCTGTATCCACCAAAGCTGCAAATCTCTTGCCTTTCACAGTCACTTGCACAAAACTCAGATTCAAGGCATCACCTCCTTCTGTCAGCTTTATCTTGTGTCTCACATCAGCAACCTTCTTCAAGAATTTGGCCTCAAAAGTGTCTATTGGCTTATGCTCCAATTCGACATTCCTCCTAAGGTACTTTACTTCCTTGCTTGGCTCCTCTAAGAAATTTGATCCTGGCTCAGCTTGATTTCCCTCAAGCTTGTCCTTCATCACATTCTGCCTAAGTGCACCAACCAAGTGCCCATTGACTACCTTCATAGAACTAAGCTTCTAAACATTCTCTGGATTGTTATGGTAGTGAGTCCACAGCCTGTCAATGTAGTCGACCTCATCCTGCTTAATTACGAAAACCTTCTTACAAAGAAGCTTCTTCTTTATATTCTCCTCAAGCTGTTTGATTTTAGTTTCCATCATGGCACTTTTCTTCCTTAGTCGAGCTCTCTCATCCAAGAGCTCTTGAAGACCAAGATCATTCCATTGGATCTCCTCATCAAGTCTCCTGAGTTCACCATCCATCATACTTCTGCATTGGTTCTTGAGTTCTTTAAGTTCCTTCCTTAGCTCTGAACAACTTTCCTAAATCTTCATATTCTTGGCCTTCATCGAAACCCAGTCAGAACTCCATCTACTCACTTGTTCCAATGCTTTGTACCAGAAGACTTCACCTGCATTATGGCTAGATTCACCTACCATAGTTTCTTCTACCATCTTTGCCATTCAGCCTTCTTCACCAGGTACCTGCACAATTGAACCAGCACTTGATTCCACTTGTCAGCGAGATCAACTTCCTTCGCTTGTACTTCACCTGTCACCATATCACTTCACCAGTTTTCTGCAACTTGTCCCAGTTTCACCACCTGTGAACCTGCTTCTGTCATATACCAGCTCCAACCATGAGCTCTGATTCCAATTGTCATGAAGTGGCAGTAAGATCAGCTTCTTCCACAATCCTTTCTGTACTTCACCAGGCTTTTCGCAAAACTTCCTATCAAGTTTTCAGCCTTTCTCTGATACCACCTGTCACACCCCTACACTAGAGATAGTCTTTCAACCCCTTATAGTGAGGTGCAGCACCACCGAACACTTTCTTTTCTCCAATACTTATGTTCATGGACTACGCTTTAACATTCGATACTTATTTTATTTTTCTTTTCCAAGTATTAAGATTAGCCTTTATACTAATGAAAACCCATACACATTCATTATCCACAGCAATTAACACATTTACACAATTGCAACAGTATAAAGGGAGGGGCACCTCCCTGATATAAGTCTGCCCAATTCAATATATTTTCCACTTTTATAAAAATACAACTATTACCTTGGAAACCCCAAGTTTCATACTTAGAAAAATTTCAACCCGTGCCCTTGCCACCAGATACCTACCTTGTGCAAACCTTGCACAGTGGTCACCTTACAATCTACAGTTAGTCATTTTTCCAAACTTGCCAACTTGTGTGCACGGGCACTCTCCCTGGGTACCCGCCTCGTGCACAACTCAGTTGGGCGGGCACACCTTCGTGTGACCCTCCACCGAACTCATCTCCACCCGAGTCACCAACTTGTCAGGCGGGCGTGCACGCCTGACAATCGTCGGGCGGGCATGCCTTCGTGCGGCCCTCCACTTGAACTCATTCAACCAACGGGCGGGCATGCCTTCGTGTGGCACTCCACCTGAACTCGTTCACCCGATGTGCAGACACGCTTTCTTGCGACCCTCCACCTGAACTCGTTCAACCGACCGGTCGGCACCCCTACGTGTGGCCCTCCACCTGAACTCATTCAACCCGTTCACTGAACTCGTTCAACCCATTCATCGAACTCATGCCAAGCTTCCATGTCTATCTGCCCTGTGGGCGTGCGCATGAACTCCCTATGGTTTTGCGCCTCGCTTCACCTCACACTTCCACCTCCGAACTTCTCGATGAGTGAATGTGATCTGATTGATTGTCTTGCCTCCCAACTCGCACCACAAATATTTATGGTGGGTGGGCAAGTTGTGCCGACCTGGCCGACTCGTTTCACTTGCTTGGTCGACATGTTATTTTGTTGCAAAACTCATTTAAGGGGTAGGTTGGCTCGCCCAGCTCGCAGGACTGCCTCCTCCTTTGCTCGCTCATTCACAACTTCACTCGGTCAACCTGTGGTTAGCTCGCCCACTTATATACCATGCAACTACATCTCTCCCGTACTTGTATGCTTCATCCATTTGGTCGCTTTTCTACCTGTTTCACAAGCTCGTCCATTCAGTGGGCGTGCCCAAGCGACTCGCAAGCCACATGGAATTACACCTATGGTTGAGTATAGTTAACATGGTCAATTATAGTGAACATATGCATCATACTGAATAATAGTAAACATTGTTACCATGGTGAATCGATTTATATGTGTGGTTGATAAATATTGATAACGATTATCAACCACACTAATCTTCAGGTTTAATATTTATCTTAAGGTTTATTATATTAAACTTAAGTTTTATAATCTTACGGTTTAATATATTGAACTTGGGGTTTAATATATTAATCTTAAGATTTATTCTATTATTTGAAAGGTTTAATATTAATATTAGGGTTTGTAATTTTAACCTTCATGTTTAATATTGATGGTAGGGTTTTAATCCTAATGCTTAATACTAAACTGAGGTTTATAATCCTAGGGTTTAAATATCTTGAACTTGAGGTTTTAATATATATATATATATATATATATATATATATATATATATATATATATATTTATATAATATATATTATATACCTTAATGGTTTAATATTGTGATTGGAATGGTATGAAATAATATTCAACATTACACTATAACAAGATTGTCTCAATGCAATAATAACTTTGGCAATCCTTGTTGCAAATGTTGTATTATATTGCAATTGATTTGTCACATTGCAATATTCTTTGGGTTTGTAAACCTATGTTTTATAATATTAATCTTTAGGTTTAAAATTAATCCCATGCTTTATTATATTAATCTTAAGGTTTATATTAATCTTAGGGTTTATAATGCTAGGGTTTTATAATTTTTATGCAAGGGTTTATAGTAACAATCTTACAATTTATATTATTAATTTTAGGATTTGATATTAATCATAGGAATTTCATTCTTAGGTTTTATAAAATTAATCATAGGGTTTATAAACCTATAATTCTATGGTTTATAGCATTAATATATGGTTTTTAATATTAATCATAGGATTTAATATTAATTTGAGGTTTATAATATTTGACTTTATATTTAAATTTAATATTGCAATGTTAGAATTCAATATTTGGTTTAATATTTGTCCATGAATTGTTTCAAATTTTTCCATGGACATATAGGTTTCAATGGTAACTGAAAATAAAAATTCCACTGTAGGGTTTATAATATTAATCCCTTGGATTTAATAATACCAAAAGTTTATAATATTAATCCCTTGGGTTTATTAATTTGTTGGGATTATAATATCGATAACCCCTTCGGTTTATTTTGGGGTTTATAATATTTATGTTAGGGTTTATATACCTTGGATTTATAATTTTTATCCTTCGGGTTTATTATTGCTTTGCGTTTATAGTACCAATCCCTTGGTTTATTGATCTAAGGTTTCACATTCTTAGGGTTTAATATTATTTAGCAATGGTAAACCATAATCAACCATGTTCAGCCATGGTCCAATTTCACATTACGACAAGGATTACCTCAATATGGAAATCAACCATTGTTAACCATGTTTATTTTAATGTTTTTAATATTTGTATAAGGGTTTATATACCTCGGGTTTATATAATCTTTTGTTTGAGTTGGGGATTATTACAAATATATAAGTGGTCTTTATACCATAATGAATCATTTTTCCAACTAAATGTATTAGATGTATTGGGATCTTGCTACAAATTTTGAATGAGTGACCACACCTCTTCATCATTCTTCCATTCATCCCTTGCTTCAATTATCCACTCAGGTTGTTTAATAGAAATGGCACAAAGTAATGCTTCCACATCCTCATCCTTTATTGAGAGTGCATCTGCAACAACATTTTGCTTCCCTTTTTTGTAAATGATTTCAAAGTCATAACCCAACATCTTTGCCACCCATTTTTTCTGCTCTTCTGAAGATAATATTTGTTCCAAAAAGTATTTAAGACTATCATGATCTGTTTTTATCTTGAAGTGTCTTCCCATTAGATAAGACCACCATTGCTTTAGTGCATGTAGTATTGCCAACATTTCCTTCTCATAAATAGTTTTATGTAAATACTTTCCTTTGATTGGAAAACTTTAAAAAGAAATGGGTCTTCCTTCTTGCATTGAAACAACACCAATTCCATTTCCTGAAGCATCACATTCCATAATAAAAAATTGTGAATTTTGGCATAGTTAAGATCGGTGCTTGGCACATTGCCTCTTTAAGATGTTCAGAGGGCTTAATTGCTTTCGGAGTCCAATAAAATTCATCTTTATTTAGTAATGATATTAGAGGTGCCACTATTCTCCCATAATGCTTAACAAATTTGCGATAATACCCTGTCAACCGAGAAATCCTTGAAGATTTTTTATGGTTGTGGGGATTTTCATTTCTTTAATGGCTTTAATTATGTTAGGGTCTACCTTAACACCCTCATGAGATACAATATGACCCAAATATTCCACATCCTATGCTCCAAAGAAACATCTAGAGGTTTTTGCATATAATTGTTACTCCTCCAATAGTTTGAGCACCGTGTGAACATGTTGAATATGATCCTTCCAAGACTTGTTGTAGATTAGTATATCATCAAAAAAATACTAACACAAATTTTCTAAGGAAGGTTTTGAAAATGGAATTCATCGAACCTTGAAATGTGTAAGGTGCATTAGTAAGCCCAAAAGGCATTACCAAAAATTCATAAAGACCCTCACGAGTTCTGAATGTTGCTTTCATAATTTCATTAGTCTTCATTCTAGTTTGATGATATCTTGAATGAAGATCCATCTTGGTGAAGTAAATTTCTTTGTGTAATTCATACAACAATTCAGAAATGATAGGAATGGGAAATTTATCTTTAATAGTGATCTTATTTAGCTCCCTATAATCTAGACACATACACCATGATCCATCCTTCTTGTGCACCAATAATACTAGAGAAAAGAAAGAACTTTGAAGAGGTTGAATTATGCCAGCCTCTAGCATTTCTATAACCATACATTTAATTTCACTCTTTTGGGAATACATATATTTATAAGGCCTGATGTTTGGAGGAACACTTCCTTGAATCAAGTGAATCACATGACCATGATCACGAATAGGTGGGTGGCCTTTTGGAATCTCAAACAACTTGGAATGATTGTCCAAGGCTTTTTGGAGATATGGAGAAATAGATGATTTCAATGTTTGAACCCCTAGTAAGCATAATTGTGCAATTACGTCACATTGTTCTTTCTTTTAGAATATTTTTCATGCTATTAGAGTTGATAATCTTTCCTGGTTTCCCTGTGATACCCCTTAGCTCAACTTCCTTTCATTCCCAAAAAAATTGAAGAAAAGTTCTTGAAAATTGAAAGCTATTGTCCCCGAAGATTGTAACCATTGGACTCCTAGTACAACATCAACACCACCCATTGGAATGGAAAGCATTGGCCTTTTCAATACATATTCCCCCATGGTCATCTTGATATTATGGCACTTTTTAGAGAAATTTATAGTTCCTCCATTTGTAGCCATCACTTGACACTCTCGTGCTGGATATAAGAAGCAATTCAATTCCTTGGCTATCTTATAATGAATGAAATTATGGGTACTAATTGAATCAATTATCACTATTACCCTTTTCTTCTTGATATATCCTCCTATCTTGAGTGTTTGAGGACTCGTAATTCCTTTCAATGCATTACAAGATATGGTTGGATTCATTTATTATTTCTATGGGGCCGGTTCCTAGTGTATATCCTCCTCTTTTGATGTTTCTTATTCCTTTTCTTTCTCCTTTTCACAATATTTATAGAATAATTTCTTCTCAGTACACTTATGAACTTTGGTGTATTTTCTATCACAACTGTAACAAATCTCTTTTACTTATTTTTCCTCCAATTTTTGTGGTTTCAACCTTGTATGTTTTGGAAGATTAGGAGCCTCAACACTTCCGTATTTATAGTTGTGAGTGATAGACTTCCTTGTTGCCATAATCATGCTTTCAACTGGTGGTTACCACCCTAAATGCTTTCTCTAATGATTCAGGTTCCCAAATGTGAACCTCATGTTGGATGTTATCTTTTAAAGTCCCTATGAAGACATCAATCCTATGCTCCTCTGCAATATCAATTACCCTAATATTCAATTTTTGGAAATCATCAATGTGCTCCACCATTGAACCCTTTTGTTTGAGATTTATCAATTGGCTAAATAAGTTGTTTCTCTTTGTATCTTCATAATGTGTTGTCATTTCCTCCGTAAAAATTGACCAGGTGACAAGTGGTTTACAAGAACAAAGTCATCTATACCATACAAACTGATTGGGTTCTAAATATAAATATGCAATACATACCTTTTGTGAGGGTTGCACATCATGTAGATTAAAATATTACTCCATGTGTGTTATCCATGTTACATGATCCTTTCCATCAAAATTCCTCATATATATATTTGTAATTTGGTGGTTCTTAAACTCCACATTGGAGTCTATCAAATCGTAATTCATATTCCTTTTGTCCTCATCATGATTTTCATGGATACCTTGTCATTACCGAGAAGCCTCTCTTGAAACAGCTTTGTCAGCCCTTCCAAATTGACATTCATTGCGTCCATGTCTACCTTAAAAACATCCATGTCCCCTTTTAATCCATCCATGTCATATTTGGTTTCTCTTTGTGAGAGTGAAATTTGTTGTACTTGGTCTTGTAACTTTCATATATCATGTTATAATTCTTCTTCTTCATGTGTCATAGTAGAGATTTCTGAGGGCTTAATGGGTGTAGAAGTTTTTTGTTTGGGAGGAATTTTAGATACAAATACTAATATCTATGCTTAAAATTCCTTTTGAATCACTTCAAACTAATTTTTCAAACAATGTTATGCAAAATTAAAAAATACAAACATTTTTCTTCCTTTTTAGGAGTTGGGTATGGAAACTGTTGTAACTATGTAATTTTGAATCTCCAAAGTTGGAAATTTATTCTTGTGGTAGCCCTTAGAGTCTTCTTTCGAACTTAACAAGTCAAACTGATATTGAATTCTTCAAGAAAGAGTTATCCCCAATCTCCCACAATGATTGGATTATAGACTAGTTGAATAGAGAAAACTTTTATAAAGTGTCACATGTCCTTGTTTCGTCCTTCAGCCCTAAACATAATACCCCAAAAACTATATTCCTTCCTCTGTATTTCACTTTTTACAAAATGGAAATTCGATGCTCAGAGAGAAAGTTATGACAATTTTCCCTAGGTCATCTATTTGAGATGGAATTCTAGAGCTTGCAAAAACCCTAAACTCCTTGGATCATATCTCTGAAAATATGGCGAAAAAATATTTGAAATTCGTACACAAAGTTTACCAGGATTTTGGCTCCACTTGGTTGCAATTTGATCTTTTGAAGCTTCGTAGAAAAAACGTTATAGCTAAAACCCATGATGACCTATTTGAAGTAGCGAAGCCCTAGAATCCAAAGCTCAGATACCAAATGTTATGAAACCAACTCACAAAAAAGATAGATCAATGGCTTAAACAATATCCTCTTCGAGGGGGGAAACCCCCTTTACATTACATAAATGAACAATTCATGAATGATACAAATGACAAGACCTCCTTTGTATATATAGGAGTCTAAGGGGACGTAATATAATGAGAGCCTAATAATGTAAGGGCACAACAATAACAATAGTGGGCTTCTATGGGGCACAACAATAACAATATGGGGGCTACATGAGCACAACAATAACAATAAGGGGGATACACTAGTATTATAGGGACCTAACAATTAATTTGAGTTGATGGCCTAACTTGAGTCATGTAGAGTGTCTCCTACATTATAGGAGCCTTGGTTGAGTTTATTTCGAGTTGTAATTAATTAATTCAGTTTAACTAATAGGAGTCTCTTGAAACAGCTTTGTGAGCCCTTCCAAATTGACATTCATTGCATCCAACTGATGGAGGAACTAATAGGAGTTCATACAATGGGGTGTTTCTTCATGTGTTCAACCAGCTAACCGATGATTCACTCATAAATAACTGATGCATGTCATATATGATATTTATTGAGTTGAAATTAGATTTCAAGGGCAATGTATTATCCATTGTATAATCATCTGAATTGTAAAGGTGGTGCATGCAGCTCATAGGTGCATATTGAGAATTTCCCTAATTAATATGGGTCTAATTCCCAAGGAAATAACGCAAGGAAATAGGGACTTTGGAAAGTCAAAATTTGGTTAAGTATTGGTCCGGCTTGCTGAGGAAGCAGTGAGATAGATAGAGATAATGCAGAGGTTGCTCGAGCTTGAGAAAAGCATTATAATCTTCTCATGTTTTCTGACTAATGCAATATATAGATAACATGGGCTTTTAATTGCGGCTTTCCCCAAGAAATCATTATGTAATGTGTTGATTGAATTCTTTTTCTTGTATGCTTCATGATTTCTTGACAGTTTAATTGTTTCCATTGATGAGTAGATTAGATTCAAGTCTATTGTTCTAGTAAATTACTATTAGAAGTTTGAATCTACAAGGAAGTTCTACAAGGGTTGTATCCAAGGAAAAACAAATACCGTAGATGATTGGGTAGAAGAACAAGATGCTCTCTAAGGTACTAGAAAAGAATTGCTATTTTTTTCTTAAAATTGTTCCACTAGAAGGCTCCCTTTCAATCTAAATGCTTTCCATCATTGATCATTAGACCATTTACCTTGCGAAAGTCGAACCAGTAGGATTTTGGTGCAATGGAGTTCCCAAGAGTATAAGTAAGACACAAAGGAAGGTTTAGCATGAATCGAAAAACATTCTCACTGAGTTCTTGCATATTCAAGTTGTGAGAAATTGAATAGGCCCAATGTTTAAATAGAAGACAAAATTCCACAACAAAGTAAATTTCTACAAGCAGATGAACATTGAGAGAGGATGCTTCCATGTAAGAATACGCCTTTGAAAATATATCCAACCAATAAGCCTCAACATCCAAGCTTGCTAAGTTCAATACAAGCCCAAACTACAAATTGTATTTCAAAATCATGTGTGCATAGAGAGGTTTGTAATATCCAAGTTAACACTGATATTAAGATGGATGACACATGCACAATTTTATTTCTACATAAAAATACACAATTATTTTCATAAACACATTGAAACACTAACCTATTTTTATAGAAGTAACATCTTGCATTTCACATATTTATGGGCCCTTTTGTAATGGATTTACACTAAGAGACTAGCTAAGACACCAAAAATAAAAATCGCACCAAAATTAATTGTATGTTGAAGCACATATAAAACATATTTATATAGTTGGAATGAGATCCAATTAAATCTAAACTTGGAGATTATGGTTAAGAGAATATCGCAACAATCTCCAACAAACCCAAACCAAATCTACTAGTATAAACATTAGTTTTAACACTAACCTATATTAATGATATGATATAATAATTATGTTAAACTATATGAATTATATGTCATAATCTGTATTATACCATTTAAGAAAAAAAATAACATGTATTGTATCATAAGAATTTAATAATATTTTTTATTTTTTTATTTTTTTTAAGATTTAAGGGAATTGGTAATTTGATAGTGCTTGGGTGAGGTTTAGGCTTGGACCAAAAGATCTTTAATGGGTTCAATTCCAAGGGACATTTATCTTTTTAGATATCATAATGGGCCAATATATAATCTGTGGAAATTGAACCTTAGTGCGAAAGAGAACAAATATTAGCCAAACCACCACCCAACTATGAACCCTAAACATATCTTTCTCTTTACTCTTAATGGAGGGACATCTAGGCACTTGCTAAGTGATAAGTTATGGGTATATCGAGTTTGTGGGTTGTTGGATATACTCTTAGAATTATAGTAGTAACAAATAGGTTTGATTCTTGGCCTTGCTAAAATTACTCTAATGAATTATAAATTCATCATAATTATAAAAATATATGTTAAATATAAATTATAATCATCTAATAACAATTTATTTATTAAAAACTCTTATTTATTTCTTCCTTTTCACTAAATTTATATAATATATAATTATAATTGATTAGTTAATATATATCATTTAAATTTTACAACTCTTGGTATCCTCTAAAAAAACCATAATGCCACTAGTGTGATAGACACTAATTAAGTGAGAATTTTTTAAGTTAGCCCGTCTTGTACATAAATATTCTCTTGGTAGAAACAAAAATAATAATCATATATTTACTTTGTAACTAAAATGTGCAAAGATATCATGTGAAGTTCAATTGTAGTGACGGAGGTTGATAAATGACTACTAAACGCGCTCTGTTATTTGGAAGCCAGCTTTTGTTTTAATTGTGGGATATGTATTATTTATAAATCACACCCCTTCTGACAAAGGATTTGGACAAATTTTCGATATTTTTCATACCTCCATCTCATAATTTCAGTGTCTCAAGGAATTTACAAAGTTTTTGAAATATCCGATTGCTCAAAATACCGAATTAACTCTTGTCTGTTGCCAAATTGCTACGAAAAGAAGAGTTGTGGTAGATTCTGGATAACGCATGCATGCATTTTGCATGGCATTCACAACACCAAGTCTTCTATTGTATAAAATTATCACAACACCAAGCACTTGATTTTTTTTTGACAAATCCAAGATCATAGCCTCTAACCCCTTTGACTCTGCCAAAGTCATCAAACAAGCCTTTAAAAATGAGAAAAATCCTAACAAATTCAATCGTGATGATGGCTACAAGCTCTATGATTTGTGGAAACCCATGATACATTTTCTCTTCTCTAGATCCTAATCTTCCCTTGTCTTCTCCCTTTTGTCTTTTTACATGTTCCTTTCCCCTATCCCCCTTCATTAGCTATTTCATTCCTTTGGTCTCCCTTGTCCCCTTGGTTTTTTTACCCTCTTAAAATTTTTCTTTTCCTACCCCTTTTCCTTATTCATCAACACATCTTAATTATTATTTCGCTAGAAAGGATATTGTTAATCCCCCTTAAAATAATTTTTTTTACCTTTACTTTATTTAGTATTATTTCTTTTCTTTCTATTTATTATGTTCCTCTCCATGCTTTTATTCTTATTATCCTTAATCCTTCAATCTTCTCTCCCCATTTTTATTCTTATTATTCTTAACGTATACCATATAGCCTTCCCTCTTTCTCCATAAATAATATTATATTTAATAATAATATAATATTATATTTTAATAATATATTAATCATTCAATAGTTTATTTATAATTATGTACCAACTCCAAATTTTTAACCTCCCATTCGCTCTCTCCTTTGCACCCCTTAGCTTCTAATTTTAATTTATAGTTTCATTTTCCCTTCCATCTTCCTCATCTCTAATAATAATATATTATAATTAGTAATGATAATTTTAACCACTCACCCTAGGAATAATATCATAATTTATAATAATATTATTTACATTATATTCATCTTATTTTATATTAATAATTTTCCTTTTTTATGATTTTGTTGTCCTTAATTTCTCTCTTTGGCCTTTCTCCTTATTTCACTTCTTGATTCTCTATTAACTTCAATTTTCATTCTCATCTTTCCCTATTTATCCTTGGTCTCTATCTTCCTAATCTAATACTCAATTTTCTATTACTGATGATGGGTGAAATGTTCACCTGAAAATATCAAACATTTCACAAAAAACACAATGCCACTCTATACATACTTATCCATCATAAACATAAAATATTAGTTTAAAATATAGGTTAGATAAACGAAATATTTCGTCATTATATATGTCAAATCTACTGAAATTATTCCCCATATTATGAAATTATACCGAATATTAAAAATTAAAAATAACATTTTATTAATATAAATTGAATAAACTTGATATATATGTGAAGTTTACAAAGATTATATTAGATATTAAAACATTTAAAATTAATTTTTATTGTTATTAAATTAAATGAATTTGACATAAAATGATAATCTATATTTAAACATTGATAACTGAAATAATAAAGTTAAAAATGGTTAAATATTCGCAAAAATAATGGATAAGATTTAGGATAAATGTAGATTTGTTTTTATTCACAATGATATATACATTTATACAATGTTTTATGACTCTTGGTTTTCATATTCTAAGTGGTCTCTTAGATTCTAATAACTATTTATATTTCACATGATATCCCTTAGCAGATTAGGTGTCCAACATTCCCCCCTTAATTTGAAGGGGTATATATGAGTCCAAGAAGAGAGTTGTAATAAAAAATGCAAAAATTGCATGGAAACAATTGGCTAACTGTGCTCTATGAAAAGATGGTATAAGGTGCGAGAACTTGAGGCCTCCTCTAATGGTGGTTTAAGGTTGACCACCAACATTGGAACACTTGGTGTAGGGTCTATATATGGAGCTAGATGAAAACACAGAGCTCGATCAAGCCATTTTAAGCGCTTGATCAAGCAACTCAAGTGCTTAGACATAGCTACATTGAATGTTTAAACAAACTCTCTATCAAGCTCTTGTGTAACCTGATTTAACACAAGAGTTTGATTAAGCCCTTGGGCTCGATGGTGTAGTGACCGAAAATTCAAACATACAACTAATTACCTCAATTTATGTGATGAATAACCGACACACAATTGTCCAACTAAATGACACTGAATTTTTGAAAATCGCAAGCAAAGGAGACTTACTATAGCAACAATATACCTTATTTGTGATTCCGAAGTTGTAACGCTACTTAGATCCTGCTGACAACAACAAAGTTTTGGGGATGACTCTCCATCCAACCATAGGTTCAATTGCACATAATCTTTCTACAATTGGCTATCCCCAAGACCTTAATCGACTACCACTTCTAGGGAATCCTTTGTCTCAGAATACTTTTTTCGAAAATTCTAATGAATAATGCTTTCCATCCTTTTTTATGTCCATTAAATAGAACAAATGGTTCCAAAAATAGAAAGGGATTGAAAAGGGATCCACATGCACACAATCCATGTGCCAACATGCCAACTTTTATTTATTTATTTTAAATTTGACTTAATTCAATATTTTTCTTAATTTAACACTTTCTTATTTTATTCCTTGTTATATTTTGTTAGCTTTACTTATTGTTACTATTTTTATAGTTTACTTATATATATATTTATTTATACTTCAATTTATTATTTACTATTATTATATTTTCTTCATTATATTTATTTATTTACTATTATTATCTTTTATTTATATTTATTATTTATTTACTTATATATTATATTATTATTATTATTGTTACGAGACATTACATGACTCTTTAAGGAACTTCATCCCAAAGTTAATTTGAATCATTTAATTTTTTATTTTATTTTATTCAATTATTTATTACTTCATGTTTTCCCTACTCTCTCTATTGAATTAGTATACCATTAGGTATAAAAAGTTTACACATCACCAAGGAAATCCCAAGGATTCTCTATCATTTTTCCAACTTTTGGAACTAGGCATAAGCTTCACCAGTTTATACCATAGCCCGAGGCTATCCTCAAGGCTCACGCCAAGGCCTAGACTTGTTTTTCCCAAGGCACACATTTGGTCTCAGTACTCAACGACTCCGGGCATCTCACAAGGTTGGCCCACTCCCTCCACACTCAATAAGTTTCACAACCCCAGACATTGAAGTCCTCACGCCCCCTTAGGACTTTGACATCCCAATCAAATATTAGGACTCTAGCCTCCTCAAGATGGTCCCATATCCCTTCAAGGGTTATCCATCAAAAGCTATACAAGTGATCCAGGTGGATATTGGTGGCCACCTACCAAGTCCACCTGGACCCCCACCATTTTCTTTCTCAGCATTTTCAGTTTCCTTAATTGTAGCACAACTTACTATTTTTAGTAGTTTTTCCGGTCCTGAACTTCCGGAGCCGTTTTGAGGCCCTAAATGACGTTTTTTGGGGAATCCAGGGGCAACATCGATCCATTGCATGGACCGATGTTGCCCATTCCAACAATAATAGTGCTCGAATAGATCTTTCTAATGAGCTATTGTACGCGTCAAACGAAGATCATATGCTAAAGTTACGACCTCGGGAAGTTGATGTACCAACTTACCCCCAAACGGGGCCCACAGTTTGGCGTTTCATCTCCTAGGGTTAGGTTTTGGAATGTTAAGGTTTTTTCATTGTTTCTCAATAATAAATGGCCTTCGAGCCTCATTGTAACACAGTTCGGAACAGTTCAGAGACATTGCCACACATCTCTTCTCAGAGATAAGCTACCATCGTCCTAGCTGGTTTATTTCCAAATTCTGGTTGTAAGCATATTTCAGTATTTTCCATTAATGAAATGAAGTGTTATTTCCACTGCATCTCTTTATTTATGGTTATCGCATCTCTGTATTTATGGTTATCTCTGTAATCTATTGCGTTCCTGTTTAAATCCGGATCAGTGGTATCAGAGCGGTCTGCTTTTTCTCGGTTTTCTTTGCATGTCCCCGACGAGGTCAGGATATAAGGAGTTAGGGCTTGAACTGGTCGAACCTTTGCAAGACCAGCCTCGAAAATCCCGACGGCCTCCCATGGCGGATGAGAAGAAAGACGAGGGGGCAGGAGATGCTATCAAAATCTTGCTCGAAGAAG
>APFE030238673.1:77239-100753 GCA_000404065.3 Pinus taeda
TGATTGTAAGCATGTTTCAGTATTTTCCATTAATGAAATGAAGTATTATTTCCGTTGCATCTTTGTGTATATGGTTATCTCTGTAATTTGTTGCATTCCTGTTTAAATCCGGATCAACAAGACAAAAGAACCATTGACACATGTAGTATTGATTAAGTCTATCTCCAGCCCATATGGTGTTACGTACTCTCCCTCGTAGGTATGTGCTCCCATGACATCATCAAACTAAATGGCCCTCTCGGCCCATTTTTGGATTTCTTGTCAATCACCACATTTCAACATGCAACCAATGCATTAGTTATAATAATAAAATCATAGAAAATAATATATAGGCTATATCTTTCATACTATATCCATCATGAGTATGTAACATCATTATCATAACAAAATAAATAAATGAGCACCACATATTATCATTAACCTTTTATAAAAAAAACATGTCCAATTGTCTTGAGAGCATGGTTTTCTTTTAGCTCTAAACCAAGGATCTTTCTCAAATCATCTCCGCAACATGTTTCTCTCTCAAGAAATAGGTATGACGTATCATCAAAACAACATAAGGTGATGTATTTCGGATATATGCTTGCTCCTAACCTCACCACATCAGGGGGGGTAATTTTTATCATGAAAAAATGGTACACTCATATGTGTGCAGCAGAGGACACTCAGAGTTAGTTATCAACATACACAAAGGCTACATTTTTATCTAGAAACATTATCATAGGAAAAAAATCGAAAAATTTCCTAAGGTTGACTTAAAAAATCAACCCTCATGGGTGTTACACAACTACAAATTAACTATATCACGACTTTTCCTTTGATAGTCGTGAGGGTCACGAGAATCCCATTTAGCACCTCACAACATGAAATGGCTTGAAAAACACTCCAACTCTTGACATGATGGGCTGACCATTCGAGCCTTGAGCCCCAAGAACCCTTATTGATAAGAGGATGGTAGCTATCAACTCATTTAAGAGGAAACAACCTCATCGATGAGCCAAAGGAGGGAAGGAGCATTCCAAATTTCTATAAATAGAATTTCATGGAGAGAAAAAAACAAGAAGAATTTATGAATCATTATGCTGCCAAAATTGCTCCAAAATTACCTAGCATAACATTGTGAGGAGAATTCCACCAATTTAGGGAGTTTTCCGTTCCTCTTTGAGAGAGAAATTGATGCAGGTGCATCTAACCTAGGTCAATGATTTACTAGAGGAGTTAGTTTGTAAAGTGGGTATTTAATAATTTATTGTATCTTTCTATAGTTTTAGGAGAGAATGAGAAATTGTTGGCTTGAGGGGGTCTGTCCCAGGTTGAACGCTAGTTAGCTAAACAAATCCCTACACTACTGGCCCTTTCAGCATTAGCCCACGAAGCGTGGACTAAAGTCTCACTCGAAGCAGTATGGGGGGATGTTGGAACCAAGTTTCCACACCCTTGAGATGGTTGTGATGTCAGTTTATTCTGGCTATACCTGCCTCCCCACAGGTTGCTTAGCCCTCTGTTCCACCCTTCAGTACCTTCGCGAAAGGGTACAATTGGCTTTCGTGCAGCCCTAACTTATGGCTCAGGGACTTTCGTGCTGCTGGGGCAGTGAACTGCGATATCTCCTAAACTAGGCTAAGTGTTTTACTTATCTTATTAACCGATCTTAGTTAGCTTCATGTAAGCAGATGTTCTTACTTGCGTTCACTTAACCAACACATCTACATACGTTCGCACATCATATAAGCATTATAATTGAAATTCATACCCAACATAGCAAGATGCATAAACAAGAAAGAAAGACACGGAAATTGTAGAATACTTCTCTTTATTGATAATTCCAGACAATTACAAACTCGACCCACCCTGCGCACTTAGCTGCAGGGGTCCGCACACTTAGATGCGGACTTCTAGGCCTCTGCACACTCAGTTGCAGAGCCTCTAGCTATGCTATGACCTGAACTTAGACTTCTACTTCAAAGCTATCTCTCATACATTATATCTTCATTGCTTGATTTTCTTGATTGATTCTTCTAACTACTCAGAGATTAGCTCTATTTATACAACCCCATGGTCCACGGGCCATGGGTAGATCTTTTACATCCAACATTACAGTTCCAAAATAAGGGCGGAAAACCCTATGAATTTTTAACACTTACGCACTCTGCGACCACAAAATGTGGAGTCTTTACAATTGGATTACAAAATTTGACCAAAATATGGGCTTTTAGCCCCAAAGCTACCCTTGGGGATCCCGCACCCAATAGGCCCCCAACACAAACATCGTGACTCGTCCTCAAGTCACTTAGTAGGTGTGGAAATTTTTGTGCGAAGACCTCCCAGCTATATTTGGATAACCGTGACCTCGGCAGCGCACTGCACCTGCTGGACTTCTTCCATTTGCTGATCACTGACTAGCATTAAACTGCTACCCTGAATCTTTTGCTGAGTTACCTGCAGTGTCGCGAGCTTTACTTCAATTGAAGCTGTGATTGTATATGCCTCATCTATCCATCGTTGTAGGTGCACTTTTATGACTACTTCTTTGCGTTGGGTGGCATCCACCTGTTCCTTAAGCGCCTTTGCCTCCTACATCTGTGCAAGCCTCTGTGTAAGGGCGACCGTCTGCATGGTCCCTTTGACCTCGTTATATATTTTTTGTAGCTCGCGCACCTCTATCTCTAGGCGTTCTACATTTGATTCCTCTTGCAAGGTGGTCAAGACCTCTAATGATTATTCAAAAAGTCACATGCAGTCTACTACTACATTTCCGACCGCCGCTATTGTTGTTGTAACAGTGGTGGTACATTGTTCCCTAAATTCTGGCGGAGTTGAAGGCTGAGTCCTCAAATGTAATTCTGTGATCTGTAGGTTCCGCTCCAGCTAAATCCTAGCCATCTCTACTGGAGCGTCATGCACCCCTATGGCCAACTTGTAGACATGCGCCTAAACCAGTTCTTCTGCCTGAATTTCCAACTCTGGGACCATTTGGTAGGATTCCTCCACTACATGCATGATTTGCTTGTTCTGTTCTACTACCTCGTTGCGTTGTAGGCCCAACTGCTCGATATTGATGTGATGCTCGCTCATCACCTGCAAAGCGTGAATCTCTGGGGCCCTAAGTTCCGCGATGACTCCATCCTGCAAGAGGTAGAGTGTCTCTCGAGGGAACATGGCCATATTCAATCCCACCCCTTTGAGGTTGCTAACCATGGGCCTGTCGGCCTCATTTTCTATAGTAAGTGCCCCATCTAGTAGTAGTATCGCGTTGGTCACCCTTGTGTGCAACATCTCCTTGACAGCTGAAGTGCCGATCGTGAGGCTAGTGGACATTGTGCCAGCCTGTGGAGTGCGAACCTTCAACTCCTACAACTCTGTCCAGAGAGCCCCCAATACCAACTGTTGTTGTTCTTCAAATTGTTGGAGGGCCTCCGCGGTGACATCCCTCACCGTTTCTCCAATATCGTGCAAATTCCCCTTAGTGAGGGTGATTGGGTCGAAGGATGTTTTTGACACCTTGGTTTTCTTTCGTGACACTACCTTCTCGTGCAGGTGATGATGCTTGAGTTAGGTGGACGTCGTTCGTGGGTCTGTGCCACCTTGTTCTGTTGGCTCCTCTATTTCTGCTTCAGTCCTGGGCAAATATTACTTTTGTCCTTCGCACTCTTGTCCTCTTTTCTTCCATTGTTCAGCTAATTTCACGTCGTCATGCACTGCCTTGGCCTTAGCCTTCACTTCCTCCTTTCTGCGCTTCTCAACCAGCTGCGCTATTTGGATCTCTGTTTCTTCCTTCTTATGCAGCGCGACAGACTTGTCCGTGTCCACCACAGAGCCCACTACAGCACGCCACTCCGGCGGCCAAGACTTGAGGACTACAAAAATAACATCATTAGTCGCCAAATAGGGTAAGTTATGCCATGTCTTTGTGGGGTCCTTCTATGTCCTAATAAAGATATGGTGGAAATCTGCTTTGAACTCTTCAAAGCTACGCAAACTTTCATATACTATGGGTGACATTCACGGCTTGTGATTGATCTCAGTCCGGATACTCATCTCCATTAAGACCCAAAATATCTTGCTTTCTTTTATGAACTGCACATCCTTGGTCACCCACAACGAAGCATACTTCACTACCTCCGAAAGGTCTGGCACGACCGAAGGGAATTGGCTGTCTTCTGGCAGCTCTCATGCCGCCAACAAAATCGACAGCAAGAGCCACGCATAGTTGAATGTCTTGCCCTGCTCCTATGCCTTGCAATAGTTAACATGGAACTCGCCGCATAGATAATTCACCCAATTGAACTGGACTCCTTCAGTGCATTGGGTTGCTAGTGCAAGCACAGGCATGGGCACCTCATCTTCATGGCACTTGCGCATCACCTTCCTTGCTAATATTTGCGCTACTACCTTGACTGCAGGGTTGTTAATGCTGGAGATGGCATATCTTCACTTCTTCTTCTCCAACTTGAATTTCTTCTTCATAGCTTTCGCGAGGGCCAACTCACCACCTTTTCCTTCTAATATATTTGCTAGATCCTCCCCTGAATAAGGTAGTCGTGTTATCCAATGGATCAAGTGGTCTGTGATGGGAATGGGCTCGTCCAACCACAAACACCCATCATGTACCAAGTAGAGCAGCTGCCTGATGATGAAGATGGTCACTAGGGGGCAGTGGTAATGTGGCACCCAGAGCAAGTTGAGCACCCTAAATTTCTCTACACCCTTGAGCCATATCCGCGGATCCAATTCAATCATTATAGAAGTCATGTCAATCCGTCGGTGCAATAGTTGCTCAGTCGCTAAATGCGGGAATTTCTCATGATCTGCGAGGTCCCAATCTTCAAACTTTAGGACAGGAACCCACCCTAAGTGTGTCCCCTAAAAAAAATGCCATCTGGGAGCAACGAAGTTTGTAGGGAGCTCTTGCTCTCGTTTATGTCCTTCGACACCTTGGCTTTGCCCTTGCGGTGAGGAACATATTCTGGTAACCTCATAATAGGGTCCACACCATGGGTTTCAACTTCCATTTCCAAATCCTCGTCATCCACTAGGATTTCTTCAAATTCTTCCTCATCTACCTCCAATTTAATGGCCTTCCCATTTTCCTACAAAGTGAGCTTGGTCCTCTGTGTGTTTCTCGGTGAGACGTGCACTGGGATCATAGTCTTCTTATCCTTCTTTGGTCTCGATGTTCTAGGTGATTTAGGGACTTCAACTATCACTCCGGCACTCTCTGTGGCAACTTCTACTACCGTAATTTCCTGCGTGGATTTCTCAGATGCGACATCATTCTAGTTAGGAGGTCCTGCATTTTTTTGGACAATCTCTCAAACGTTGAACTTGCTCTCAAAGCCTCAAAATTTGTAAGGTCCATACACACCTGATAGCGCAACAATTAAATTTTCAAAATGCCAAGTGTTGTTCGTTGGAGAGCCACTTGTAATTTATAGGGCCTTTTGAATTCAAATCCAACTGTTCCCCCCACATTCGGCCCATTAATGCTAGATTAGTAGCATATTTTCAAGAAAATAATCCATAAAGTTCACCTTAAATGCCTGTTGCCTGCTCCATTTGCCCATAATCTGACCATCAAATCGTGAATAGTGACTTTAAAGGTCACTTTCCAGTGGACCTACGCGCTATTTCCATGAGTAGCGCAGCTGCCTTTGAGCTGTCACAGACCCTATGACACTTCACTGCTTCGCGCAGTCCTGAAATCGCGTAGTTCCCCAAACCAGGTAGTGTAGTTTATAGTCCCGTGCCTCCTTTCAGTTGCCTAGAGCGCTAAGACTGTGCTTCAATCACATAGTCAGATGGAAAGGCCACCTGTGTATGGCTTTAATCGACTGCAATTCACCTTTCCTAGGAAGGGTTCTCCATTCAACTTAACCAACTAGACCGCACCACCGTTGGTAATATCCTTAATAACATAGGGCCCCAGCCCATGCATTCTAAATTTCCCTGGAAATTTATCAAACTTACTGTCATACAACAACACCAAGTCATTCACCTTAAAGGTGTGCAGCTTAATATGTCAGTCATGCAACGCTTTTTCGCGCTGCTTTTGTACCCGCTGATGAAATCTGGCCAAAAATCTCCCTTCTTCAAGCTCATCCAAGTACACGAGCCTCTCTTCCAGGGCTCCGCGATCTGTCATACATAGGAGCACTACTATGTGTAGACTAGGCATGATGTATTCCATAGGCATTATGGCTTCCACACCATAGACAAGCCTAAAAGGGGTTTGTCCCATTAACTTTTTGCATGTTATCTGATAAGCCCATAATACTGCAGGTATGCGTAGGTCCCAGTCACTTCGCTGAGCATTGCAAACCTTGGTCAATGAATTTTCAAGCACTTTTTTGAATGCCTCCATTGTCCCATTAACCTATGGGTGATAAGGTGTGCTCTTTTGGTGATGTGAAATTCCTCTGTTAGTGCGTTGATCGTCTCATTTAGGAAGTGCGTACCATGGTCACCCATTAAGATCCTTGGACATCCAAATTGCATCGGTACATGTTCAAATAGAAGCATCATGGTAGTCATGCTCGTGCAGTCCTTCACCGTCTACGCTTCTGCCCAATGATTCAAGTACTCTGTCACAGTGATAATGTACCTCACGCCTATCTTCCCTTGTGGTTGAATGGTTCCTACAAAAACTTTTCGAAGGGTTACAATGTCATTTGTGGATTCAAAGGAATTTCATCCCTCTACGATGGCCTTCCTATTCTTTGACATACATCACACACCTTGCAATATGCTTTTGAATCTTGATGAAAGGTTGGGCACCACAACCTTACATGTAGAATATTTTGTGCAGTTACTCCCTTTGCATAATGTCCTCCTGTGATGACCTCATGAGCATGTGCAAGGACAATGCTTCATTCAAACTCAGGTACATACCATCGCAATATTTCATCGGTCCCCATCTTGTATAGATGCCCAACAATGACAGAGAAATCTATTACGTGCACCACTAATTCCTTCTTTTACTAGACAGAGTGTCCTTCCGGTGCAGTTCCTATTGTTATGAAGTGTATTATATCCTCAAAATGACCATCCATGATGTGCATAGCAAAGAGCTACCCATAAGGTAATCCTTCCTCCAAGTTAATAGGTTCCTCCCCTGTTTCGATGCACAACAGAGAATCTGGTCCCACGTTCAATCATTTAGGCTTCACAACAACTTCACAATTATACTCTTGGAACAATAAGAGCCATCTGTAGATTCTCCCTCCCAACACAAGCTTATTAACTAGGTACTTTAGTGTGGAGTCATCCATATACATCTTAAAGTGGCCTCCTAGAAAGTAGTATTGGTACTTCTGGAGTGCATACACCATAGCTAGCCCATCACGCTTAGTGGTGGAATAGTTCTTCTCCTCTTTGACCAACTGGGCATGCAAATCATCCTGCCCATCATACTTGTCTGTCAGTCACATCTTAGGCTTCCCAAATCATGCTCTCATCATCCTCCTACATTCAGGCCAATCATCAAATCTTGCCTTGTGCGTACCCAGTCTTGGTCTCGTGGGCGTAGCGCACAACACCTAGTCCAAGGCCTGGAAGCATTGCTTTTCTAGCACCTCCCTTTAAAATGCATCCAAAAAGGTATCCACCTCAGTTAGACCATCATAAGTAGGCATATTTCTTACCTATGACAACACATAATGCAACGACTAGGTCATGATGTTGCAATTTAGCGTGGTTACTTCGTGTAATCGATTCTGCCAGTGTTATATTTCTTCATTGGAATCTGAAGTGCAGGAACTCTTACAATCCCACGTAATCCGTCCATCCACGGTGGGATTCACCCAGTCTTGGTCTTGCACTGTTATCTTATAAATGCAGTCCAGATCATCATCACTCTCATAATTGTGGATTGGTTTTGTATAGCGTGATCCTTCATTAGGATCCAAGGGTATTATTACACGTAGTGATTTCTTCTCAAAGATCATCTTTCAGTTATTCAGATTGATTACCCCACTCATATTAGTAGCCTAGTCAATTCCTAGGAGCGCAGGTTAGGGATTTTTGTCATCCACTATCTCTATTACTTCAAAATCTACCAGCATGCTCTCTCCCTCAATATCCATGGTCACCCCTTGCAGCCACCCCATGGGTATGATTTTCTCTTGATTCTCCATCCTTAGCTAAATTGGAGACCATTGCAGTGCAGGTCTCCCCATTCACTTCCATGTCTATTTTGGTAGAACATTTGCATCTGACCCCAGGTCCAAAATGACCTGATCCATTTCATACTCCCCTATTTGTGTGGTCGGTCTCATCACCCATCCCGTCCTTGTCTTATGCTTTCCAATATTCTGCACTACATGCAGTTCACCTGGCATGGTTTCATCACATTTATTGATGAGTTCTTGTAGCCCTTTCACAGCCTTACTGTCGTGCAGTAACTTCATACAGGTTTCCAAGAAAATTGTGAGCATAGAAAGGTCCATCTCTGGCTCAGGCTTATCCTTTCTTTCTGAGGTGGAGGCCTCAGCGAAGCCCTTCTTAGCTTCCATGAATTCTTCTCGAGTGCGCTCCAAATCAAACTTAGCCTCTTTTGTCGGGGCCTTGCAAACCCATGTACTGTCTTCTAGCTATTTCCCCTTGTCATCTACCATCGTGATTCCACTCCGGAGCACTATATTTACGCTCGGATCTTCCTCGCGTGGTTCTACAATACTTTCATGACGGATGCGTTATATTAGTACAATCATTGGCATAGTGTCTTGGTCCTCTGAAATTGTAGCAAATCAACTATCCTCGACCTCTACTAGGTCCTCATCCACCTCGGCCTCGTCTGCACCCCTGAAATCCTATCTACACCATCCCTGCATTGTGGTCAAGGGGTCACGTTTTGGCCTAGACCCTGTAGGTGGGAGTTCTATCCATCATCAACTTATTTCTCCTACAGTTACGCTCATCATGTCCTAACAACCTACAAAAGTTGTAGAAAAACTGTTGTGGTGCTTGTACATACTATGTAGCAAGTGGCAGTTATCCGTGGCATGTTTTTTAGCTACCTGACAGATAGCACACCATAAAGTAGGCACCGCACTAGGTCCTACTTGAGCTTCTGGCCTTAAAGATATTGTTCCTCCTCCTGCGATTTAATTTGGAAAGACCAGGCAATGGTCTTTTTCATGACCATAACTCTTGCATTTCAAACACCATGCTTTTTCGCGTACCTCTAGCAAAACCATCCTGTCCTGCTTCAGACTTTGCATCTCAAGGCACAGATTCTTCAGTTTTGCATGGATCTACTGGACTCCGAGATTAGGATCCTACATCAAAGTCTCATGTAGTCTCATGGAAATCTCCAAGGCCTCTGCTTGAGTTGTTATCTTCTACTGTGACAACGCACTCCTTAAGTGTGGTAATAGCAAAGCCACAAACCACTCGCGGTGCTGTCCTTCTGTCAAGTTGATGTTGTCTTCGCGGATCATATATTTTAGCCTCTAATATAGTTCCCAAGACATCTCACCTGGTTACATCGCGATCTCTTTGAATCTCACAATCAACTGCACCTCAGATTTAGGCTTGCTAAATTCCCTATTTAGTGTTGCTTGGATGTCCGCTACTCTAACATTTGGGTTATCGTTGGAGTACTCAATGTACTAGGTTAGTGCCTGATCTTACAAAGCACTACCCAATGTTGCCTTCTTTATGTGATCATCTGTAGCACCTTGAGCTTCCCTATAGCCCTCACAATGAACCAAAATTGGTCCAGTTCTTCATTTCCCAAGGCTTTGAACAAAGGCAACTTCACTGTGTTCACCATACTGAATCGTGGTGGAGGTGGAGGTGGTATGGGTGAAGTTGGAGGCGATGGCAATGAAGTCAGAAGTGGTGTGGGTAGAGTTGGTATTTGTTGGAATCCTTGTCTTATCAACTGAATAGCACTTCACGAAGAAACATTTGTTATTCCTTCTTCATCCCTTTGTGGACGTGAAATCAAGGGGCTATGCTCTAGACCCTTATTTCCTTCGTTTTTGTAAATTTTTCCGCTTCGTGTAGTCTCAAACATCAAGGTAGCTGCATAACCCATTTTTCGCACAACAACATCTTAATCCAAGTATTCAAAGACTTTACATACTTACCTTGCGGTCCTTCAAAAAAGCGTTGCTCTGCCTCGCTATAGCTGGTTGTAGTGTCGACCGCGAATTCAGTTACAAATCCTCCTTTGATGTGATTGAGCCAATGATCGATAGTGCAGGCGATCTTATCCTCTGATTCTTCCAACCCACGCATTAGCTCTGGGGTCCACACAATAGGACCATCAAGTTTCCACCTTCCTTGGCTATTTGCTAGCTTCACGATCCAGTTGTATAGCTCAGTAGGAAAGGAGGAAAAAAATATTTCATGGATCTCCATATATAGGTATCGGTCCAACCACTATTCTTTTGATAGTTGATGGTTTCTATTCTCTTGTGCCATGAACTTGTGGATCCTTTTGTCCAACCAGCCTTCAAATTCTTTCTTAGTTGGATTTTAGTGATACGACATCACATATCTCTTATGTAGATTCCGGTCCCGGCAACAAAACCATTTGTTGGCTTGAGGGGGCCCGATCCAGGTTGAGCATTAGTTAGCCAAACAAATCCCTACACTATTGGACCTTTCGGCATTAGCCCACAGAGCGTGGAATCAAGTCTCACCTGAAGAAGTATGGGGGGATGTTGGAACCAAGTTTTTGCACCCTTAAGATGGTTGTGATGTCGGTTTATTCTGGCTATACCTACCTTTGCATAGATTACTTAGCCCTCTATTCCACCCTTTATTACCTTCGTAAAAGGGTACAATTGGATTTCGTATAGCCCTAAACTACAGCTCAGAGACTTTCGCACTGCTAGGGCAGCAAACTGTGATATCTCCCAAACTAGGCTGAGTGTTTTACTTATCTTATTAACTGATCCTAGTTAGATTCGTGTAAGTAGGTGTTCCCACTTGTGTTCACTTAACCAACACATTTACGTACATTCACACATCATATAAGCATTGTAAGTGAAATTGATACCCAACATAACAAGATGCATAAAAAAGAAAGAAAGACAAGGAAATTGTAGAATACTTCTCTTTATTGATAATTTCAGACAATTACAGACTCGGCCCACCCTGCGCACTCAGCTACAGGGGTCTACACACTCAACTATGGACTTCTAGGCCTCTCTGCACTCAGCTACAAAGCCTATACCTATGCTACGACCCAAACTTAGACTTCTACTTCAGAGCTATCTCTCATACATCATATCTTTATTGCTTGATTTTCTTGATTTATTCTTCTAACTACTCAGAGCTTAGCTCTATTTATACGATCCCATGATCCACGGACCATGGATAGATATTTTACAGCTGACATTACATTTCCAAAATAAGGGAAGACAAACCTATGACTCTTTAACACCTATGCGCTCCACGACCACAAAATGAAAAGTCTTTACTCTTGGATTACAAAACTTGACCAAAATATGGGCTTTTAGCCCCAAAACTACCCTTGGGGGATCCCATGCCCAACAAAAATATTGTAAATAGAAGAAGCTTCAAGAGTATTATGCAATGTTTGAGAGAATTGTAGAATAGTTAGCTCTTATCTAGGGATAAGGGATTAGATGGGAGATTTTATGGATTATGAGAGATATTTTGGGAGTTTGTTGAGGCTCTAGAACCTATTTTGGTTTAGATCCATTTTTATAGATTGAGGTGAGCCTATGAGGCATGTAAGATATAGAAATGTCTAAGTCAGTGTAAGGAATGAAAGGCCAATCATTAGGCCATGATTTCTCATTTAATTATTTTGTTTTATTAATTAATTATTTCTCAATTTTTTGTGTATACCTATTATTTCTTTCAGTATTGATTAAGGTGTTTTGAAATATGGTTATTTGTACCTGCGTCAAATTTTTGATATTAGAGCATGAGGTCATATTGTTACAATAGAGAATTCAATAGTTGCAAAATTTCCATGAAGTTGTGGAGTTCGACTCTTATGAATTGTTGTTTTGGTTGATTTTGTAGCTGTGAGGTAAAGTCGTTGAGGTGCAACAGTCATTGGAGCCATGAACAGAGTCCTCAAATTTCCTTTATTCCAATTGACAAGTTGTAGATGTTGATAGTAGCATTGTAAATTTGTTCTGTGTTTTAAACCTAATGCAAGGAGCAATGTTGGACGAACTATAGTGTAACATTGATTGCAAAAGGAACGTTATTATGGAGAGGTAACAGTAGTTGCGGTCATGCCTACAGAGTGCTCGAGGTCAAGAACAGTTGCATTGATCTTCTTCAATTAAAAATTGTCGTTGTATCTGACTGTTAATCTAGACTTTGAGTGTTGATTTTATGGTACAAGAAGATTCTTTGTTATTACTGCTTCCCTTTTAGTTTCCAGAGTTGTCTTCTTTGGCATAAATCCTTTTAAGCACTCGAAAAAAGACAAAGTTGCTTCCTTGTTAGTCCCAATTTCATTTTTTAACTCAGATGCATCCCTTCTCAAGGCAATCCCTTTTCTCTTTTTATAAATTTCATTGAAGGAGTTGGAATATCACAGATCAAAATATTAGTGATTGTTGTTCACCAAGATCGATGAGCACTAAGCGATAGCTTTTGCTGTTGCCATAGAATTGTGCATTTTTAGAGGGAATTTCGTGACCAGTTTCAAGGTATTTGAATACTCATCAAGTATCTCGGTAGTTTTGTGTTGAAGCCCACTTTTTTTTCTTCTGTGGATCAAAACTACTGGGACCTATGCAATCCGTATTACCAGAAGAGGTTCAAACTTTGATTTGCAAATATGAGCACAACGCACAACATCACAAATAGTCTCCTCATATCGCTTAAAAGCCATCCTATTATGTGTATCCTCTTATCCATTCTGTGGCGATTTAATCTGTGTGAGAGCAACTGTAAATGAAATGTTGGTTGTTGATTGAGGAAAAGCTTATACATGACAATGTTCACCCCTCACCCCCCCACCCGCAAAAAAAAGAAAAAAAGAAAAAGGAGAGAGTATAATTTCTTCTTAAAGTGATGATTTATTACATTAAAACTTTATGAATGCATCATGCAAAAGGGATATTACTTTTGTAAAAATATTTACACTGCTCAAAATTGAAAGTGGTGTAATGAGTCAAGACAAATTAAAGTTGGAGACAAAGTTCACTCTTGGATTTTAAATGTTAAGGACACATGTTAAAATCATGGATCATGATGAGAAACAAATATAATATGGTGGAAGATGATATGATTGTGTGGGAATTGTTTCAAAAACTTATTTTTATTCATGTCAACATTTATAAAAATATATATATGAAAGGTTAACATAATGTCAACAACATCCAAAGTTCATGAATGTAACTTGGTGTCAAAGTCAAGCATAGGTAGAAATTGAAGTCAAAGAGTAAGTTATTGGTTGTAAATTCTCGAGTTAAAGAATCATAGGTTAAGTCAAAGAAATTGAGCCTTTGAATGTAATGGGTGCATGATCGGCGGAGCCTGACACCCAAAAGTATGATCAATAGAATTTCAACGGATATTTCTGTTGTTACAGCAAAGGGAGAAAAGTACAAAGCATTGCTCAGAAATAAGGTTCAAGTGAAGTGAACCATTAGCTAAGTTCAGAGGAGATAACTTCGTAAAGTGATTCAATTGCAGGTTACAATGAACAAGGTGAAGTTCACGAAAGGATAAGAAAATGAAGATATATATTCTAGAGAAAGGCCACGATAATGCCATCACATTTGACATTGGTGACGAAGAGAAAGAGATCATTGAATTAAAGGCACAACTTGAAGTGGTAATGGAGTTGTTACAAATATAGAGACATGGATAGGTAATAAAGAGAACAGTTAAATATCCAATTAAATGGTTGATGGAAAGAAGACTAAAGCACAAATTGGAAGTAGAAAAACTCTAGAAAAATGAACATATTTATGAACCAGAGCAAGTATCGTTTCTTAGTGACTAGGATGATGAATGTATGGATATGGAAACCAATAAGAAAATTGAAAAAGATGAGGGAGAGTTAGTGGTTAGATTGAACGATTGTATGCTACATAAAGAAGGGATGTAGGAAGCCATAAAAGAGACCTCCAAGTCTCATGATTTTGAAACTAATACTTATTTTATGTTTATAGATAGTGGATAATCACAAGAAATCAAAATTAAGTTGGAAATTAAGGATGCTTAGGAACCATTGGAGGAACCTATGCAAGTCTACAAAGGCATACATATGGAGGTTGTTGCCACAGAAATGGATTTTTTAGAGGATTGGTTGGATAATCCAAAGAATAATTTGGAAGCAAAAGAAATGATGATGGACTGCAACAATTTCATAGAAGATGATGATGAGGTTTCAATGAAGAAAATGCAACTGCAAAGTGGCAGCAATAAGGACGACTTCTAGGAGAAGAGGCAGAGAGTGATAGAAGATGAGTGGTATCCTAGTGAACTCATGGAGGACAAGAGTCATTTTCAACAATGAATCGGTGATTTTAACAGCAAGAAAAGAAGTTGGAAATGGAAATTGAAGAGATTAGAATATTGATGGTGAAAGTGTCACAAAAGAGACATATGGCAGAAAGGAAAGAATATGTAGAATCTTGTTGATGACAACAAAACAAGCATACATTAAAATTAAGAAGGGAGAATTGCAACAGAAGCCTGGAAGACAAGAAAATACAAAAACAGAATGGAAACAATATGACAAATCAGTTGATGAATGAAAAACTAAACTTTAGGATCCAAGAGGATTTTTACCATCTTATGAAGACTGATGGTCAGGAGAGTATGATTTTCTTTTACCTAGGGATTTTTATGTCGGTGCATCTAACCTAGGTCAATCGTTTACTAGAGGAGTTAGTTTGTAAAGTGTGGATTCAATTATTTATTGTATTTTTCTATAGTTTTAGGATAGAATGAGAAATATAGTAAATAGAAGAAGCTTCAAGAGTATTATGGAAGGCTCTAGAGAATTGTTGATTAGTTAGCTCTTATCTATGGATAAGGGATTAGATTAGAGATTTTATGGATTATGAGAGATGTTTTTGGGGTTTTTTGAGGATCTAGAACCTATTTTGGTTCAGATCCATTTGTATAAAATGAGGTGAGCCTACGAGGCATGTAAGATGTAGAATTGTGTGAGTGAGTGTGAGGAATGAGAGACCAATCATTGGGCCATGATTTCTCGTATAATTATTTTGTTTTATTAATTAATTATTTTTCCATTTTGTGTGCATAACTATTGTTGCTTTCAGTATTGATTAAGGTGTTTTGAAATATGGTTATTTGTATCTACGTCAGAAATAGCTTGCAAAAAAGATTGAGAAGGGGAAATACTTGTTGATATCTATTGAGAACCATTTCTTAAGAAACTCTTTTCAAGTGTCTTTGACACTTTATTTGTAACTCTTCCACCACAACAATCAATAAGTAGGATCATTTTCCTACTTTGTTGATTTTTTTTTGCTTCACAAGGTTGTTTTATGTTATATAGTTTAGTTTTGTTCATGCATTGTTTCAATTCCATTCAATTATTTGTTATATACTTACTCACTAATATCACTCATTTGTTTGTATAGTACTTGTAGGAAGAACCAACTACAAGGAGGGTGTTTTTGGGACTCATAGGAAACCAAACACAACATACAATATATGCCTATAATTCTTTCATAAGATGGAGGTAGATTCCCCAAATCATTGAATGAAATATGCCCATAGATAAGAGGAGTCGAAGGCTAAATCTTCAGAGGAGCTATGATTGGCTCAATTTGCGTAGTTTGGTTTTCCTCCTCTTCTTCATCATCTATGGCTTGGGCCTCTAAATCTTCTTCTAACGTTCTTGTAAACTCCTCTTCTTGTTTCCTCATATCCCCTTCTTCATTATGTAGCCTTTGTTTCTCCTCTTCTTCCCTTTTTTTCCTGAGATATTTTTCTTCATTTTATGCTCTTTTGTTTTCTTCACTTCCTCTTTCTTCTTCTTCATGTCCTCTCGCTTTTTTTTCTTACTCTTCTTTTAGCTTACACTCTTCCTACTGTTCCCTTTTTCGAGCTTCTTCATATTCCTTCCTTTTCTTCTCTGTCTTGATTGCACCTTTAGTGTGTGGACCAACCTTGAATTTATTACTCTTCTCTTCTTCCACATCATGTACTTGCCTTCTCTTTGGCTTATTATTAACATGAGAAACCACTTCCTAATAGGTCCCTCCTTGATTAATATCCGTCACATGTGTTATATAACAAGGGATTGTTTCATCACTCAGTCCAACTGCTATAGAAGCATTATACCAGTTCTTAATCTTCTCTTCATCTTCCGAAGAGTCAGAAGCATATGGCTAGGCGTATCTCAACTTTACATAATGTTTCTTGCAAACACCTTTAGGATAATATTAGTGGAATATTATCTCTCCAAATTGGAGATGGTTAAGCTCTTCTATCTTTTTCTACTACCTTAAGATTCTTTAGTTTGTAGGACCCCATTTGAAAAGGAAATATGGGCCAAGGTTATTTCTTTGACTTTTGTAACTGTTATGATAACAATATGCATAAATGGAAAACAATAAATTACATTAATACCTTATTCATCACATACTTTGGCATAATATGTGGAGGCTTATAATGAGGGAAAATAGGCCATAATTTTGTAGCAAATTATTGACACAGTTTTTTGATATAGACTTATGATGTATATATGATAAAAACCTATGATCTATATATTTTAACAACGCTGATATCAATCCACCCTATAAGGGTTTATTGTATAGACCTATCTTGATGGCCACGAGCCCAACCATTTTCATTAGCTACTCAGACATCTACAACATGTAATTTTCTTTATTAATAGAAAATTGTGATTTTTCCCTGGGGAAAAATATATGTGGAGGCTTATAAGCTCTAGAGACTCTGATAAATGTGTACTCAGAAGATGCAAACTAATATGCAAGTTTTGCAATATTTTCTCTGAGTTTTTCAGTCATGTCAGGTTCCTCAACCTCAAATATCATCTAATAAAGCACCACAATAAAGTGCTCAACTATTTTCTCAAACACTCCACTATGAATGAACTCTGGTAATTTGTTGCAATACGTATGTAAAAGAGGTTATTTCTTGGTCCATTTTCATCCTAGACCCGAGAATTAATTTTAGGCATAGATCCCATCCAACAAGTAGGCTAACATGAGGAACTCAGGTTTCCCACCTTGTGAAACCTTTTTCAGCTTATAAATATTCCACTGTAATTGTTGGGCTAGTATATCTGACTAATTGAAAATATTTTCCTCGAAATCACATGGGTAGGCCATGTAGACCCATCCTTATTTGAATAATTATGTTATTTTGTGCCCATACAACCTGTAACACATAGCCATGAGATATTGATACAATTTTTGAAATCACTTTGTTTTGTAGATTACATCAAGTTTTTGGTCAAATTTGATTGGCTCCTACCACCATGTATTGAGAATCTTTTTTGTAACAAGTTGCGAATAATAAGTTACATAGAATTTTGAGTTTAAGTATTCCTCTGGCTTCGATAGCTTGTAATAAGAGTGAAGATCATGGGGATGATATGTAGTGATATCTTTCCCACTTGCACTATTGAGGACCATATTCTTAGAGTCAAGATGTTTCAATATGAATCCTATCACTTATGCACAAGGTAACACTAGATACCTACTAAAAATCTTGTATAATTTTCACCTTTTGACATTGACATACACCTCCTTGTCCTCTAGGTCTTCGAGGAACTCATCCTTGATAGAATCTCTGAAAATGATATGTGATGTTAAGGTGGTAGACTTATCAATAAATCATTTTGTATCTATCAGAATGGAGACATTACATCTTAGACTATCTACGACACGTTCAATACTACTTTCAGTAGTCTCTCGAATTGATCCTTTGCATGTATTTGAGGCATAATGTTTGTGGAAGATGAAAAACTGATAGGATCTGGATTAGCATTACCTAGAAATCGGAATTCACTCATGGAAAACAATAATTAATCCAACGAAACCACTTATTCCCTCTTGCTCATTTATACAACAAAAGTCACTATGAAGGGTAATGCGCTAAATCTTAGTAGAAGAGTATAGGCTTCAGGCATGGGTGATCTCAGTGGCTACCAGAAGTGCACTTTGTGCTAAGACTAAAATAAATATTGGGTTTGAGTGTAGGTAGCATCAATAAAAGACAGGGGTTAGGTGCTTAGTTCCTGGAACTACGTAGTGTGATATTGCTAGCAGAGGCTCCTCTTGGTTGCGAGTCACATTAATGATTGACAAAGTTTTCATTCTTGTCATCTAGGAATGCGTTCTCCACTTCATGAGGTAAGGAAAATAGTGTTGGGCACAGGTCACATTATTGGTGGATAGAGGGTTGGTGACTTCTCTCTGGAAGTGCACTCGATGCTTTGGAGGAGAGACAAGTCCTTTGATGGGTGCATGTTTCAATTCTAAGAGGAAAGGACTCACTGGTTACTGTCTAAGTGAGCTCAATGTGCTGGTGAAGGATTTAAACATCAAGAGCTATCACAAGACATAAAAATAAATATCTACTCAAAATCAATTAAGTGTTTGAATTAGAGGAATCAAGAGAGATCATAATAATGAAAATGTTGGCATGCACACACCCACATATATAACATCAATCATAACTGGAATGTGAATACCCAAAGAATGTGAAAATACGCTAAGATCATCATGCCAGAACTAAAGAAACACTTGTAAGTGTGAATATTAAAAGTGTGGCAATTGAGAAATATTGCCCGAAAGATGATGCACTTGTAACCAAGAGTGGAGAATGTTCCTTATGCTCCAAAAGTGTGCAAAGATTCAAATCGAAATATAAGTGTGTGGAATGAGCTCTAGGATAGGCTCCTTATATAGGGAGAGCACAAATTAGGGTTTTAGAGTGCGATATTGCATGGCATAAAAATTAAGGGATATAGATAAGATAATTGTCACTGGGGTGTGTGATGGAATTGCTTTTGTGAATTCTGCTCTGGCTATCTTTGAAAAGTGTGCTCTCATTGTCTCTAGAAGATACACTCATGATGTCATCAAGGTGTGTGTTAGGCTTGTTCCCAAAACGTGCACTCATGCTTTTGATATGAAGTGCGCTCTGCCTATTGACAAGGAGTGCGCTCACCTATCTCAAATAAGTATGCTAGGGCTATCTTGAAAGAGTGTGCTTTGAAGGGAAAATGAATTAGGTTTCTTAATTCATGGTGCACTAACACTTAGGGTTGTCTAGGGTAAGACTTGAACACTTAGAAAAATATGATCATGCATAGCTTTGAAGAGGTAAAAAGACAGTTCACATGATTATTACGGGGCTCCAAAATTTAAATGAAGGTAAAATTTTGGAGTGTGTTGTAGCAACTACGATACCTCCACAAAATATTCTATAATATTCATATTAGTATACATAAATCAAAGTTTGTTATTTATCTCCGAAGTAGCTGTGTCTTTTTTTTCCTTTTAAGCTGATTAAATAAAAAAAAGGGATATGAATAAGTGTTATGTGAAATGAGTTATGGTTTTTTGGGTATGTGGTATTGGTAAGCCATAGTATTGAGAAAAATAATATTTATAGATTAAGAGTCTTCATGATAAAGTAAAATTAAACCTCTATGATTAGGAATCTTGTTCCATATTATTTACAATATATGTTTAATTTATAAACTAATTTATTTATAATTTTTTTTGTTATTCAATATTTTATTGATATGGTAAAGAAGATGTATAACTAATAAAGAAAAAAGTAGGTGGTCTCACCCCGACTAGGTTCGTTGACCGATGTTTGTAGCATGTGACAAAAATAAAAAAAGGAGGCTAAGGACAACGTCCATAAAAGAAAGGGCCAAAGCCACCAAAATACACCTCACAGGATACTAATCATCCGACATAATGCAATATGGGTTATCTGGGGCAGTTCCTAGAGGTGGCAAAGGACAGAAGTTGCACTAGACTTGCCCTTCGAACTGTGCGAACCAAGTCTCCTACTTTTCCACTTTTTTAGCAAGGTGGTTTTGGCCTCGCTATACCACCACCACTCGCTCTCTGACCTAGCACTGAAAGTAGTGCACTCTATCCAAGGTGGCCACCAACTCAGCATCCTCCTCCCTTCAAACCCGTTCATCTAACTCCACCCAATCTGGTAGAGATTGAATTAGTTCCTGACAATTCTCCAGACAACAATGTTGAATTGCCTGCGGGTTGGGAGGTGCACACTCACTAGACCCCCAACTAGCTATTCCACCTCACCGCACACCACCACTTCGTTGAGGTCACTAAGACCTCCCACTTCCACGAGAATCCTTATTTCTGGCACCACGACTGCCATGCGTTCTAATAACCGATAACAATCTTTCCAGCCGGTTGCATCGCGACTGCAACCATTGTCAAATATTCTGAAGGAGCCAACCTCGCCTGGTCCCTACGACCTAAAGAGCATGGTTTGGCAAGGGGCAGGAGTGCCCACGATGTGAGGAAGGTCGCATATTGAACAATCCAGGAGAGTTGAACCCCCAAACAGTCTTCAAAGTCCAACCCAATGAAACCTTCACAAACCTTGACACCGAAAGACCAGATCTCCCTTCACCCACAATTCTCCGCAAACGACCACACACTACAACCCGGTTACTACCTTGCCACCCATTTAACACCCCAACAAGAATGCGAGCTACTTGAGAAGGAGAAGGCAGGAGAAACTCACCCTAGGCCAATGCTCCCCAAGAAGCCTTGTGTATCCCACACCAAAATGTTGATTTTGAATACTCCATAAAGGTGGCTTCTCTATCTCCATCGCACACAGAGAAACACCCACAAAACCACTAATCATGCCAATTTTCAAACCATGCACCAGAAATGAAGAATACCTCGCACAACCACTGCCACTCGCAATAATACCACCTCCAGAGATCATATGTTTTATATTTTTTCCTCCAGATGCCTCCAATAGACCAACTACTTGCACCTTCCAAAATCCATCGAAAATAGAAATACCAATTTCCCCCAATTACCTACAGTGCACTATGCAAGTGCAATAAAACTTGAGGTGCCTTTGGAGTAGAATGATAATAAATTCATACAGCCAAGGGTCACAGGGGAAATTTCGATGCCGCCACCCAGCACTAAATGCCCATTGCTGACTCTTGCACTTGCTTGTAGAATACCAACCAGGATGCCAACATAGTAATGAAACGCAAATGAAAATATCATCTTGCTGAGCCATCATACTCATCAAACTTTCACCAACCACATTCGTCGAGACAAGACCAAGGTTGACATGATCACATTTACAAGTGCAATTACACCTCCTGTTACACTGATTCAGATGAAAAGACCAAGAGACTAGTCCTTCGCCGCCACACAAACTGTTAACGATCATGAGACTCAATAGCCACGTGCTCTGAGATTTTCACCCCATCAATTTTTTTTTTTTTTTTAGAATTAACAATATTAATAATTTAAAAATATAATAATAAAACAAATATAATACTACCTATTTAAAAAAAAAATTTAAAATATAATAAAACCAATAAAATAATATAAAAATAATAAAAATAAAAAACTAATAATATAATAAAATAAATCATCATCAAACAACTTCATATAAATACATGGACAACGGTAGAAAATTCATAATAGATATCGCATCCATTGCACAACTAATTGAAGAAAGAAGGCGTGGGATATATATATATATTGCTACACTAATTGAGAAGAGGACATAATTGAGAAAGAAGGGCGTGTGTATATAATATATATATACAATGCTACCCTTCATTTCTCAATTAGTGGTAGCAATGGATGCGATAACTATTTGAATTTCTATATTGTCATGTTTAGAATTAAATAACTAATATAATAATAGATATCTTATAACAAAATAGAAAATGTAATGATATTTTTTTAATATATGTTTTTATGATTACGATTTTTTAGTTGTAGGTTAAAATTGAGAAGATGTTTTTTTTTCTTATAAATAAAAAAGTGATATACATCAATTTGTTTTAAATTTGATACATCATAAATCTTATAAGTTCAAATTTATAAAGAGGTCTATTGTCTTAGAAACAAAAAAATAATATACATTAATTTGTTTTACAAATAAAAAAAATCTTATATGCCAATTTATATTTAACAATAAATTTAAACATTATCGCCATAGAAAATTTAGAGAAGCCATAGAAATAGGTAAACACTTTAACAACTTTACTAGAGATGAAGGATGAAAAATAAGTAACAATTGGATCTACTTTAACCTCCTAAATTTCCCTCTCCTAACATATTCTTTTGCGCTTGACCTTTCACCTCCTTTTCTAACCTTCTCTTTACACTTCACATTCTAATTAAACACTAACTCTGATTTTAATTTTAATTTTTAATTTAGATTTTAATTAAAAATAAAAATAACAACTTTTATATTATTTAAATAATTTAAAAAATAAATAAAATTTTTTATCAAATTCAAATATTTAATTATACTAAGTACTCTATTAATAATAAAATTGATATTAAATCCTTAATCATTTAATCAAAATTAAAATTATCCAAATAATTTATTCTAAGTAAAATAAATTTTAAATCAAGAATTATAAAATAAAAAAATTTAATTTAATTCAATATATTATTAAATAAAATCCAAAATTAAAATAATAATTTACCATTTATAATTATCTTATCTCCCTCTATATATATACAAACTTGTTCTTAATATTTTTTTTAAATTAATTAATTATTTAATCAATTTTTTTAAAATCAATTAATACTAATATTAAAGGTATTTATTAATAATTAATATTGATATTATTCCTAATAAATAAGAATATAATAATTAATTTCTATCATTAATTAATTAAAAAAATTTAAATTTATTGAATAATATTATTAGAAATTCTAATTAAAATTATTTCACTAAAAGTTAAAAACTTCTATATATTTAAATAATTTTAAAAAATAAATTAAAATTAATTTAAATAAAATTTCTAGGATCAATACATATCTTCTGGGCTCGCCTATTCAAATATACATATCTTCTGGGCTCACGCATTCCATATACATATCTGCTGGGCTCGATTGAAAGTTGGATTTTCTGCAGCGACCTTGTTTAAATCAAATCTACGCTCGCGGCAATGGCACGATTTGCTGCAGCAACCTAATTTAAACCTAATTTAAATCAAATCGAGGCTCGCATATATTCTCGATCATTCTATCCGGCAGAGGCTCGCGGCAATGGCACGATTTACTGCAGCAACCTAATTTAAACCTAATTTAAATCAAATCGAGGCTTGCATATATTCTTGTTGGTGTACATGCACTTAGACTAGCTGTGTTGGTGTACATGCACCTAGATTAGCTCCAGTTAACTTATTGCTTGCATGTGGCAGATGTACACATTAACATAAGATAAAGCACACTTAGCTTTAGTTAGCTTTAGTTATTGCATGTACAACTAAGCTTAACTTAGTTGCTTTTATGTATTTATTCTAAAACTAATATTGTAGAATCAATTATTCATTCTTTTCTC
>APFE030238674.1:0-11935 GCA_000404065.3 Pinus taeda
CATACCTGCATGTGACTGGTTGAAATCTTTCCTTGGTTTGTTTCATTAGCATTAGGGTTTTAGGTGAAATTCCTAGAAGTTTTGCTTGTTGGGTTTGTTTTTCGATTTAGTTGTGTAGTGGCTCTGAGCTTAGAGGCTGTAGGGACTTCATATCACCTTAGTGTCTACCAGTCTTCTTGAGAGTCTGACCATGTTTGAAATCTCCCCTTGTTGAGAAAACTGCTTTGAGTCTTCTCTTTTCAAAACTTCGATAAGCTTGTGATTGAAAGTGTGGATTTTCATTTTTAAGAAAAGGAATACAAAATTGGTTGTTCTTGACTTATTTGTGATTCTGAACAAATTAGTCCTTGGTTTGCTTGTGACCAAGTAAAACATCCTCAAAAACACTTTTGTGAGATTTTTACTTCAAATAGGGTTTTGTTAGTTTATAGATCTTAAGTTTGCTTCATTAAATAGTTTTCTCAAAGATTGCTTTAGTTATAGTTTTTAATGTTTGTTAAAAGAAAATGAAAGGTCTCTTTTGAAAAAACTCGTTCTTAAGTAGCATTTGAGTTTTCGAATGAAAAGAGAAATTCTTGTGAGAATAATTAGTTGTCTTGTTTTTTAGTGTATTGAAATGAATACTCTTCTTTTGATTTGATCGTTAAAGAAAGATTTGTGTTTTAAGTTTTTGCATCCTCCAACTCTTTCTTAACTAGAACTTCATTGAAGAGAAAAGATTAGGTAGTCATCTTAAGTGCATCTTTATAGTGATTTTGTGTCGAGTCTTTACACCATAAGTTTCATCTCCATCACCTTTTGACTTAATCAAAAACCACTAAAAATCACGCTTAATATAAAATCAATCTAGAAAACTTTTTGTTTCTAGGGCTCTGATACACCAATATAGCTTAGGCTAGTATCTTGGAGTAGGGAGTAATTAACTCTCCAAGATAAGTAAAACAAACAAGTAGCTTTATCTTGCGGTAGGAGAAATCCAATTATTGCATTTATACTATGGGAAAGCTCCTCTTAAAGGAGAAGCACGAGATCGTGTTTGAACCAGTGTGGGAATCAATCTTTCCTCATTGGGAAAGACGCCAAATATTCACGTATTACAAACGGTAAACCTCGGATTATTGTCGAGGAGCCTGGGGTCACTTGTTGGTAAACCTCGATTTATTTCAAGGAGCCTTCAAGGGGATTGAGCTTGCTACTCTACCCTTGCGTGCGTATCGATCATAGACTGTTCCCCCAGGTATATTTGTTTCTGTTGGTAACCTTAGTGTCCATATTCTCTAGGATTCTTCCTAAGGTGACGGTGGTGGGAAGATCCCACTGTACCTGGAGCAGACGTCAGTTAGACTCACTTGGATTTTCTGGGGGGTTCTCTTCACTCGAGATAGTCAATTGGAGAAACTTGGTCCAGTCTATTCATTAAGCAGGTTGCCAGGGTAACTGTTCCAAAAGCTATTTCTTTATCGAACTCTGTGACATTGGATTTCATCACCAACTAGTGTTTTCGGTCCGGAAAGTTACTGCTTGTGTGTGTTTGATCTCTTAGATTCTTTAGACGTGTGATTCAATTTGTTTGGTTCTTTAGAGACTTTAGGTGATTTTCATTGAGATTTTACTTTGTTTGCGTGTGAAGTAGTTAAAAGTATTTAACTGTGGCTGAATTACCGAGGCATTCCTGTAGACTTCGGGGCCAATCCCCAGAGTTTGTTAACGTGGCTGAGTTATTGAGGATGTCTCATAGACTTCGGGGTCAACCTCCTGAGGACGTACCGAGCCAGCTTGAAGGCTTGAAAGTCCTCGTATCTCCTAGTGACGGTAGAAGTGGGTCACCTGAAGAAGGAGAACCTTCTCTGATAGTACATTCTGATTCTCAACCATTAGTAATTTCAGAAGTTACTAGTAGTATTGCATCTACTAGTGATATAGGTGAAGAACCTGAAGTATCTGAACCCGAATGTTTCTCCAACTCCTAGTGGTCCTAGTTCTCCTAGGGTAGAAACCGTAATTACCCAAGATCTTCCTTCTGGACACATAGCTATTGAAGAGTTTGCCATTTCGGACATCGAAGAAAGTTTTCATTTTCCAGAAGATCGACCTATCTTAGACCTTAGGGAGCATGAATCGATATTTTACAGTCCACCTAGGAGCAGTGCTTGGTACCGTTCACTGACTAATCTTTTGGAAAATCTAGGACTAAGTTTTTCACCACCTCGTATTTTTTATCACCCAGCACCTAGAGATTACTATCCTGCATTGAATATGTCTAGTCCGTCATCCATGTTTTCTCAATCTCCGGAAGCCTATTTGTACAGCGGTCCTTGTGTTCCCGCTGGGTATTAGTCCATCTCTAGTACTTTTTCGGGAGCATCTCCTCAACCTATCGAACAGAAGTTATTAACTGGAAGTAGTGGTACTAAACCTTTGAGTGTAGAAGATATTCTAATGATGTCAGGTTCCCAACCTCAAGGTGACCAGTTACCACCTAGGGGGCAACCTCAAGGTACTCAGTATGTGCCTGGGGGACAACCTCAGTGTACCCAGTATATGCCCGGGGGACAACCTCAAGGTACTCAGTTTGCGCCTAGGGGACAACCTCAAGGACAGTACATACCTACGGGACAGTACGTTCCTCAAGGTCAACCCCAGACTCAATATGTACCCCAAGGTCAACCTCAGTATCAATATGTACCCCAAGATCAACCCTAGTATCAATATGCACCCCAAAATCAACCTTAATATCAATATGTACCTCAAGGTCAACCCCAGTATCAGTACGTGCCTCAGGGTTATCAACCCCAAGGTCAGTACCCATCTCAAGGTTACCCACTGCCTTCTGGTCAATCATATTATCAACCCTAGCCTCAACTCGGTTATGGTCCTCAATATCCTCAACCTGTTATGGGTCCATACCCCTGAACGAATTTAGTGTGGGATCCATCTCAGTCCCAGCAGGTCTTGCAACTGAACGTGCAGCCGTCATCTCAACCTGGACAACCCTTGGTTTCTGGTCCATCTCAACAACCCGTCTAGTCTACTGTTCAAACGTCTGCACCTTCTGTAGTTTCTCAGTCTGGGCCTAGTACGCCTCGTACTCCATCTCAAACGTCTGCTGCAACTACTGCAACATCTACTCCATCTACCCCACCTTCTTCTGGAGTATCAGCAGCTTCGGTTTCTACTATTCCTGTATCTGCTCCTCAGACATCTTTACCTCAGTCTGGATCTACGATCTAGACTTCAGTTCAGATGCCTGTAGGAAGTACGGTTGTCACTTCTCAACCTCAATTGAATAAACCTTCGTACCAAGGACAATATTAATACGGTCCTGCTGCGCAGCAACCAACCTATCAGTATCAACCGTACCCTGGGTATACATATCAACAACCTCAGCAACCCCAGTATGGTCCGATTAATCCTGGTTTTCCAGGAGGTCAAAATATCCCAAATGCGATTCCCATTCCTAGTTATCACGGATATCCTCCTCCTGGGGCTGGTCTGCAAACCTCGAGTTTTAGGGACCCTAATCGCCAGTTACCATTTATCTCAACTTTGGACTTGCCTGACTTGACACACCTTACGAACGATCCAATTAACTATCTTTTGTATTGGCCGCCAATGCTGCATAAGTTGCCCAGTGATATTCCTAAATTTGAAGGTAAGCCAGGAGAGGACCTGTCGAACCATGTGATGACTTATCATCTCTGGTGTGCATCTAACTCCATTTCAGATGATTCTATTCATTTACGTCTTTTCCAGCACACTCTAATTAGTCTTGCAGCCAAATGGTACATCGCGTTACCGCGAGCCACTTTTTATAACTTTAGTCAGTTAGCTACCTCATTTTTAACTCATTTTCAGTTGCCAGTCAGATATGACAATGGCACGGAGCTATTAACTTCGTTAAAGCAGTCAACGTCCACTTACATTTCAGATCATATCCATGAATGGAGACATCGACGACGTTTAGTGAAAGTTTTTATCCCGGATCAGATCTTAGCTGAATGGTTTGTAAAATCTTTACTACCCAAGATCACTGAGGATGTGGCTAAGGCTGGAGTTGTTACTGAGGAGCAAGTAATTGCTCAAGCATAGTACCTTGACTTAGTTTATACTCAGTCAAGTACGTTACACGAGAAAATCCCCTATCTACCCAAACAAAATCAAATCGCTGCAGCTCCTTCAGGGTCTCATGCCGCTGATGGCATGATTGGTACGGGTAATACCAAAAGTAAGAAGTCTTCCAACAATTCTTCTCCTATCATAACCTTGCCAGATTCCCCGACAAGAGATTCTTTCGCAGAACTTTCCGCCGATATTCATGTTGTAGAGTCATCTACAGCTAAATAAAAAACGAGTGGTAAGAAGAAAGGGAAGAAGAAGAATAAAACAGATAAGAATTCGAAAGAGAAACACGAAAAAGTGGAATCAACTGATGAAAAATGCAAACCTCGTTATCCGTGTCTCATTTGTGATGAAGAACATTTTATGAGAGACTGCCCTCATCGTGCAGAGGTTACAAAAATTGTCAAAGGTTCCCAAACTCCTGCTGTTTTGAAGGATCCTTTTCCAAATCAAGACAGTAAGATGATAGGTTCGTCCTCCAGTGCCAACAAAGAACCCATATTAATGATGTCCCATGTTAGAATTTCGACTCGATCGCAAGATTATGGCAGTAAAAGTCCTGTTGATGGTAAAGAAGCAGAATCTTCTGATTCTAATCCATCAACCTCAGCTCCCGGTTCCGATCCACTACAGATCAAGAAACATAATCCAGAATTAGTAATCAAACCGCCCACCAAGGGTGTACTTCGAAAGTCTGCTTTCAATCCACATGCGAGAGCGGCTCAGAACTACAACATTGTTGAGGATTTAGCTATTTCACCCTCAGCAATGTCGGCTTTGGAAGTGCTGCAATCATGTCCAGCACAACGCAAATTACTTTTGTCGGCTATAGGAGCTGTTGACGTTCAGGACCCGAACCTTATAATCTTCGATCTAGAAAATAGTGCACCGCGCTTACCTCATCAAATGGCTGTCCAGATTCAGTGATAGTAAAAAACAGACCTGTTCATAGGACTGTGATTGATGAGGGAGCTTCCACGTGTATTATGTCGATACAGTGTTGGAGATCGCTTGGTTCTCCTTCACTAAATCAATCCCCGACGATTCTAAAGGCCTTTGATGGCCGTGGGTTTCATCCTTTTGGCATTCTACAGGATCTACCTATAGGGGTTGAAGGTAAAACCGTTAATCTAGATGTGGAGGTGGTTGATGCCCCTCTAGATTACAACCTTCTCTTGGGTCGTAGTTGGTCTTACGCTATGACAGCTGTTGTTTCATCGGTCTTTCGGCTTATAAAGTTCCCTCATAATGGAAAGATCGTAACTATCGACCAGTTGTCATACTTTTCATCTGACCCTGCCTCAATTGAAAGCATTCAGCATGTTGGTAAAGCAACGATCCCTTATAAGGATGTTGGTGTAGGGTTAGTTAAAGGTTCCGGTTTACTAGGCACTTTTCCTTTCCCTCCTATCAATGCATCATCTTCTACTGCAACCATTCATATGATTTCATCAGGAACCATTGTCAATGATGATCCTTGGATCATACCTTCTGAATCTGAGATAGACTCATTTGGTACTCTTATGCCTTTGAGTCCATATGAACTTGCATATCAGACCGTGCAGTCGTTTTCCGACACAACATCAACCCAAATAGACTTCATGAATGTGGTCCATGAGGAATCACTTTCAACATCAAACTCGGATTAATAAAATTCTCCAAACTTGTTCAAACAGATGAGAAAATTCATGAAATCCTATGCGTCGATGAGTTACCATGGGAAGATCTTCATCACAGATCTTCGTCTTTAAGTGAGGGCGATTGTTTTGAAAATGATTTTTCATCAATTTTTACGATTGAATATGTTAAGGATGCTCAGAATCTAATGAAACATCCCAATTCTGAGTTAAACTTGGGAAATATTTCTCGAACTATTCCCCTTGATATTTCAGTTAAGCCTGGAATTATTGAAAATGTTCATATAGGTGCCTCTTGTACGGAAGATGAAATTCAAACATATAAGGCCCTATTTCAAGAATTCTGTGACGTGTTTGCCTATTCATATGAGGAAATGTTAGGAATTGACCCCGCAATTGTAGTTCATGAAATCAAAACTTACCTGGATGCTAAACCTGTACGACAACGTTTGCATCAGATTCACCCAAGAAAAGCTGTTGCGATTAAAGTAGAAGTTGAAAAATTACTCAAAGCGGGTTTCATTTATCCGATCCCGTTAACGGATTGGGTATCGAATATTGTTCATGTTAACAAAAAACAAGGGACAATAAGAATATGTATCGACTATAGGGACATTAATCGAGCCTGTCCAAAGGACAATTATCCCACTCCCTATATCGATCAAATCATTGATGATTGTGCTGGTAGAGAAATTTTCTCCTTCATGGATGGTTTTTCCGGATACAATCAAATCAATATTCTACCTACTAATCAACCAAAAATGGCATTCATTTGTCCATGGGGGACTTTTGCTTATTGCAAATTACCTTTTGGACTTAAGAACGCCGGGGCAAATTTTCAACGGGCCATGTCTTATGCTTTTCATGATATCAAGCACATTGTGCAACCCTATCTCGATGACTTGCCTACTCATTCATTACATCGAGTTGATCATCTCGTCCATTTAAGAGCAATTTTTATGAGGTGCAGGCATTATTGGATTAGGTTGAACCCCCACAAGTTTGTTTTCTGTATTGAAACGGGTCGATTACTGGGGTTTTTTATTTTGAAAGCCGGCATTCGCGTCGATCCCTCGAAGGTTGAAGCCATTATAAAATTGCCTCCTCCTTCGAGTCTTCGCCAACTCCAAAGTTTGCAAGGGAAAGCAAACTTTTTACGTCGATTCATCCCTAACTATGCCGAGATCACAAAAGGTTTTACCTGGTTGTTGAAGCAGAATACCTCATTCTTTTGGGACAAGATAGCTGAGAAATATTTTGATGCACTAAAACACGCGTTGACCCATGCACCGTTGTTTCATCCTCCCAACTACAACCAGGATTACTTCTTGTATCTCGCCGCCTCCTATTCCACCATTAGAATGGTGTTAGTTTAGGAAGATGAATTCGGTATTGAACATGTGATATATTACCTTAGTCGAACGTTAAATCCAACTGAGCTAAAATACTCACATGTGGAGAAATTGGCATTGGCAGCTGTTCAAGCTGTCCAACGTTTTCGTCATTACATTTTACTACGTAATTCTACAGTTATTTCTAATTGCAACCCTATGATCTATATTTTGACCAAGCAATTGCTGGGGGGCAAGTACTCCAAATGGATTTTCATCCTGCAGGAGTTCGACTTGGATTTTGAAAAGTCTAAGTCAAAGAAATCTTTAGTTTTTGTGGAATTAATGTGTGACTTCCCGTGTGCTGACACAGAAACTGTGGCAGAGGAGCCCATTGCAGATGAATCCTTGTTTCTAATCAGCACTTTAGATCCATGCTACGGGGATATCATCGTTTATCTCCAAACCCAATCCTTTTGGCCAGATATTTCACGATCGGAACGTCGAAAAATACGATTCCAGTCCCAACAATTCAAAATTATTGGAGATACTCTTTATTGTCATGGGGTGAATTCTGTTTTTCGACGTTGTTTGATTCATGAGGAAGCTGAAAGGGTCCTAAATGACAGTCACTCTGGAGCGTGTGGCGGTCATATGTCTGGGTATGCCATAGCCCAAAAGATATTCCGCACTGGCTATTTCTGGCCGTCTATGTTTAAATATTGTATTATTGCGGTCCGAAAATGCCACAACTGCCAAATTTTTTATCAAAAGATGCACGCTCCACCTGCTCCTCTTCACCCTATAATTGCCGTTGGTCCTTTTGCCAAATGGGGTATCAATTTTATTACATGTAACCCTCACTCGGCCGGGGGGCATGCGTATATTATCCTTGCAGTAGATTATTCTACCAAGTGGGTCGAGGCGATGCCTACATTTGAGGCAGACGACAAAACAGCTGCGATTTTCGTATTCAATCATATAATTTCTAGGCTTGGTGTTCCACAAGCGATTATCACTGATCATGGGCATCATTTTCGAAACGTTATGATGACTGAACTTACAGGCCAGCTTGGCTTGTGTCACGACAGTTCAACTCCTTATTATCCACAAGCTAATGGCCTAGTTGAAGCCATCAACAAAGTTTTAGACATCATGATCCGACGAATCATTGGGATTCATCGATCGAATTGGCATAACATGCTATTTTCAGCGTTGTGGGCATATCAAACCTCAGTTAAAACATCAACAGGGTTCACTCCTTTCCAACTAGTTTATGGTTTGGAAGCTGTGTTACCTATTGAGTGCGAAATCCCGTCTTTGTGAATGGCCATCGAGTTACTTCCAGCTACTTCCAAAGAGGAAAGATGTTTGTTATAGTTAGCTCAGCTAGATGAGAATCACCGCGATGCTGCATTAGCGATCAAATCTCATGCCAAACGTATTAAAGCTCAGTATGATTGAAATGTGACCCCTCGCAATTTTTCGGAAGGAGATCTAGTCCTTTTGCACGATCAAGCAAATGATAAATTAGGCGCTGGAAAATTCGTGCCTATGTGGCATGGTCCTTTTGTTTTCAAGCGAAAGCTAGCGAAAGGGGCCTATGAATTGGTAGACTTTGACGGGGTCTCTTTAGGTAAACCCAGAAATGGTCTTTACCTAAAGAGGTATTATACTTAAAACGAGTGTGGAGATTTTTTGGTTAGGTTAGTTTTTCTTCTAGCTGGTGTGTTTTAGATTAAAGTGTGCTTAGCTTAGAGATTGAGTTTTCCTTCATTATTCCTGCTTATCTTGGTTTTACGTTTGATGTCGCAAATGTCGACGCCTCTCCAAACATATATTGGTTTCGCTGATGGCGCTTGTTGTAGTACACAAAATATTTCTTCCGTAGCTTGGGTTATCTATTCACCCTCTGACGAGTTGGTGTCTATGCATGGGGTAAGCCTCGATCAAACAACAAACAACATTGCAGAGTATAGTGCAGTGGTTGAGTTATTATCTGAATCTATTTCATTTGGGATTCAAAGTTTGATAGTGAGGTTAGATTCTGAACTCGTTGTATTACAGCTTAATAGAGTATACGCCATTAGAAATCCAGTTTTATTAAGATTACTTTTGAGAGTGTGTCTCTTGGAGCGTGAATTTGACTATATTGAATATCAGCATATTCCAAGATCTTTAAATACATTAGCAGATGCAATTGCTTCTCAAATGTTAAGTAGACATGTGCAATAATCATACAAGTAAATTTAAAAACATTCCATAACATGTTTAACAAGAAAATCTAGTAATAACGATATCATATATATGTGTAAAAAAAAAAATACATCGTCCTCGATCATAGGTTGAAAAACACCTTATAATCGGCGAAAATGATAGGTGCAAAAAACAAAATGTCATGTGAGACTACAATAAGCAATCATCCCATCACTGGTGATGATCTCGATATGAAACCACTGCACGGGCCACCTTACAAAGGAACCTCCTAAAAGGTCTGTGGACTCCAATCACATAGTGCTGAAGTCGACGAGGGATGTCCTCTATGTTGGTCTCTGGAATGTCCCCTATCAGGCGCTCTAGATGGCTCTCCAACTCGGCCAAATTCTCTGCTGATTCGTCTTGTGGGGCGGGAGCCGGTGCAACTGGTTGTTTTCTCTCAAAAGGCCACAGAGCGGCTAGTCACTATGGGCCCACATCTGCATTTTGAAATTATTACTATCAGTTTTAAGACGATATAAAAAATAAAAAAAAAATTAAAATTAGGAAAATGTTGAAAATGATTTTACCTGAGTCGTCCCACTGCTCTCTTGGAGGAAGAGCCATGTTTGGGTCTCCACGAAAATCAACCCTGGCATAAGTGAAGTCCTGAATAGAAAAAACCTGGTTCTCCAACCATTGGAAATACTTAGGTTTGAACCGAACGACCTTGGTCCCCTCATCAGGATGACGGGCCATGACTGTGACCCATCGCATCAGTTTGGGTTCTCGAGGAAGCCCAGCTCCAACTGTAAGGTGCTACGGGATAAGCATAGGAATCCTCTCCAGGTCAAAACTCACGACTAAAGCCCCATAGCCAAAAGTCTTAAGCCGTCCATTCTTGGCCCTGGTCAATTGGCCCTTCACATTGGCCAACACAACATCACACCAGTTGAAGATGGTGCCCTGGAAGCAATCAACTTCCATACGCATCTGGGATCCGGTGGCAACATGTAATTCGGTAGCTCTGCAAAGTTTAGTAACAGTGAATGCAATCACCATAAGCTGAGGATGGGATATGGTCTTTATGTTTATCCCTTTGTCTCTAGTCTGGTAGTTGCAGTACTCTAACCGGAGGCCATCGACGAATTGGCCACCTGCCATAGTCCCGAACAGAGTCAAGTCAACGCCTCTCTTAGGCAAACTAGTCAAGAAATATATATCCGTTGGCTCGATTTCGAGCTGGTGGCCGCCAATAAAGAAATACTGGTCCTGAACGCTCCATCTGTCAACCATCCACTGTAAGAAATCCACCTGAGCCCTCATGCCAGGAATGGCCCAGTATTTGTACAAGCCGCACGCCCTCAAAGCATCTAGTGAAGGCTGATGATTCCATGCGGCAGCATCCACGTCCTCATGCTCTCGTTCACACCAATCTAGCATGATGTAATACCTACATCAAGCATAAAGATAAATTAGAAAGCTAGAAAAACTTTTCATTGTTCCATTTTTGAGGAATTTTGGGTTAAAAACCCTCGCGGTGGGGACCGCACCCTACGTGTTAGACACAGTGCGTGGGACCGCACTTTGTCTACACGGAAGGTGCGGACCTCGAGCTTTTTCCCAATTGAGAAAAAGTTGGGGTCCGCAGGTTCGCAGTGGTGAGCCTGCGTACCTCGAGCGCAGGTTTTATGCCTAAAAACCATCCCAAAAAATGAAATGAAGGACTAAAATGAAAAATGAAACGGTTAAAAATGAAGAGGAGGATGATGTGGATTACCTGGAGAAGATGACGTTCAATTCTGACGGTTGGATTTTCCGCAATCTTCACGGGAATTTTTCAGAGCAAAAGCACTATTTTCTCACCCAAATCACAAATGGTAAAAATGAATGGTAAAAGGCCCTTTTTATAAGTTTTTTGAGTAAATAAATTGCAATTTTGTTTATGTTTCACTTTGAAAAGGTATTCTTTCGACATTTTTATCCCTTTCAAACTGGTATGAGTAATGTTTTTGTTTTTGTGCAAGACAACGGATTATTCAGGCGAAATCTATCATTTTCAGCTAGAGTCACCTTTAAGCTCTTTTCTGACTCCTAAAACATGAAAAGATTGCTGGGTTTTTCTTTTAAGCTCGCTAAAATGGAATTAAAAGACGGTCCATTTATAGCTCTTTTCCGACCATAAAAACATAAAAGGATTGCCGAATTTTTGTCGTTTCAAATTCGATATTGGTTATAAAACAACGTGTCCTTGATCGTTTTTTTACTTTTTCAGATCAAAGACACTAATGACGAAAAGTAATCCTTGGTCGTAAAAGATCAAGCGGTTCTCTCAAGTATTATTTTATAATTTTTTGGGCTTGGGAGACACAAATTTACGAAAAAGTCAACCCTAGAGTCTTCTTACGTTTTTTCAGACTCTCTAAAAATGAAAAACGCCGAGTTTCTCCTATACTGGACTCGTTAAATTTCGAAAGTAAAGGACCTGTTCAATTACAAACAGGAACAGACCACTCCTTCTTAGGGTTCGAATTTAAACTAAGTTGGACTCACCTGAAGGGTGAGCTTATAATCACAAGCATATGTTATCCTCCTCAAGCTTGTAAAAAATAAAGAGGTACTTGCCAGAAATGGTGGGGGCAAAAGAGAGAA